>JANHGN010021812.1:0-83008 GCA_024605025.1 Megaceryle maxima | reverse complement strand
TATCTTTTTACTTTAAGATTTTATCTTTTTTACTTTAAGATCTAACTGCTTAAAACTAGATATGATCAATATTCACTATATTTTCCAACTTCTGAAACCTCTCTTTTCTTTTAACTTGATGTAGTCAGGAATACTAGTAATTCTAAGAACTACATCATGTCTCAGACACATAGATTTTCTTATTAGTCATTTTTAGGAGACTTTCTTAACATGTGTAAGAACCATCAATACCTTATTCAGAATTTTCAGTTCTAAACTGTATCTTAGAACCTAAAACCTCCATGTCACAGTCCTGAACATACAGGTGCCTTAATTCTGTAGTGGATTTTGCTTTTAGCAAATAAAGCAGTGAGTGCTCCATATGGAAAAAGTGAATGCCACAGCTGAAGTACATCTACTGTTGTGCCTTTCAGCTACAAAGTATAAAAGTTGTGTCTAACAGAAACATTCTTGTCAATGTAGAGAAGGGAAACATCAATATTAAGTTAGAAGGGACAGAATTTCACTTACAGTGAAAACAAAACAGGATATATAAGTGGGAGTAGGTGCAATCAGTGATGGTTAAATTTACATAATTTGATTTAAAACTGTTAGCTATCAAGAGGCAAAAAAAAAAAAGAAACTAATACTTGTAAGTTGTTCTAAAAAGTTAGTAAGGTCATGTCAAGGAAATCTTCTCATGAAATGACATAAATATTATTTTTGATGCTGTCACATCATAACTGAAACGTCTATAGCTGCCTTATAGATAAGGTTATTAAAACTTATAACACAAGGAGAAATACCTCTACCTTGAAGAAAATATGATTGATATGCCTACTCTGAATGTTGTCTTCCACTGTGCATCATTATTTCTGCCTAATTTGGACTGAAAAATTGTCATTTGGATACCAGTTCCACATGGTCTGATTTAAATCAGAAGAAAATATAGATCTAGTATTTTGATGGGACATCAATGAAAAATCACATTTCTGTCATCTTTACTCTTATATGAACTGAGGAATAGATAACGGAAGGAAGGAGAGATAATAGAATAGTCTCTTCCATTATCCTAATCCATTTATACCAGTATGTAAGTAATCAAAAATATCTGAACTCCCAAGAAAAAAAATGGAAACCATAAGTGAAGTTCCTGAAAACTTCATTGAAGTAGTCATTTTTTCATTATGAAGATTACATTCAGCAGTGCATTACTGATTTATAAAAAGAGATATTAAAAATTGTTTTAACAACCAATAGTAATTGAAGTACAAAAGCTTTTAAAACAGTTCTTACAAAGTTATTGTCAGCTACCCTTATTTAAACATATTCAGTAATGTTATTATTTGAACTAAAAAGAGAATAAGGAACAGTACTACATGAAGATAAAGATAGAATTCACAATATGTTCTGGTAGAAAATTAGGATATGTTTCTTAGAACTTTTTTTTTTCTTATTTTTGTTGTTATCAGGTTTTATAAATGTTTCTTAGAAGATGTGCATCTATAGGGTGGGAGCATATTTGAGAACTTCCAATAGAAATCTAATGAATGTATATACCAACACTGAAAATTACAACGTTGTCCAAATAAAGTTTATTCCAATAAAACAAACACTATAGGGATAATGTTCATTGTAACCTAAGATATTAAGCTACTATAACTAATACTTACATATGAAATTATGAGATGGAATTTATTTCTTAAACACTAAATTTTGGAGGCAGAAACATTGACCGAGGGAAATTATTCCACAGAATTCAAGCCTCAGGCTTTGTATCAGGCTCTAAAACAAACTCAGTTGAAGTTCCTTTCTGGAACTGCAAAGTTTCTCATCTCATTAATGCAACTGTGACTGTGATATGTCACACTTGAGAAATATGGTGCATATTGATATAAGGATTTAGGTCCAATGCTCATTAAAAGCAGGGTGGTTACATTAAATAGTTGGCAGTGAAATCAGAAATTCCACAAACTGTGATATTTATAAAGTTAATATTAGACTTGGAGCCTTTCCTCATTCTCTTAGGTCATTTATTCATCAAATATCATCACAAACTAACTGCTTGAACACAGACCCCAAAATAATATTGAACTTGTTATACTTGACATATTGGATTTAAAAGGAAAGAAGCTACATCAATAATTTTAGAAACTTTAGATGAATCTGGAAAACTAATTTTATGTTGCTGTTCCTCTATTTTGGTCAAAATAATAACCATAATAAAACAATTAATGGTAAGCTAGCCCTCTACAGTTCAATGTTAGCTATGCTTCCAAAATGCAGGTGAATGTTAATAGAATAGGAGCTGGTATGAGAGCCTGAACAATTATGTGTTCTTCAGATGATGTTTATCTGTAAAAATGCATCAAACAATTAACAAAATCAGTGCATTAAGTAGAGATAATTAAATCATCATTAATTCATACATGCAAGAAAGTGGGTGTCAAGCTAAAACTTTCTGCAAAAATTTAATGATGTCTCAGAATACTTTATCAGTCTGTGCCTGGCAATGCAAACATATTTTAACACAGTAATGTGACTTCTTTTTTTTTTTTTTTTTTTTTTTTTTACTTATACCAGCTTGATGAAACTCATCTTGTAGGATTAGAGTTAAACAGTTCTGCTTGTCTCTAGGTCATCTATGTATATTTAAAAATGGATACTTTCTTACATAAAAAGATTGTGAAACACACAAAATTTACTCCAGGCAGAAGCAGCTTCAAAATGGTGGATGAAGTAATCATATTCATCAAATGTCCTTGTGGGCTCTAAGAGCAAGAGTGCAACATTTTATCTGAAGAATGCCAGTCATCAGGTTCATCTCTTTCTATGCTGTACCTGTACTTTAAGTAGAAGATTATAATCATAGCACTTTATTAATTTATTACTTCTCTTTGGAGTTTTAAATGTGAAAATAATGTAAAAAGGAGAAATACAGACTGTTATTGTATCACACATTTCAGAAAATAAAGTATTTTAGGCTATGATAGTATTATTTATCATCACTGAATCTCTCTTGATGTTATGCTTTCATTTTTCTTGAACTGAATCATTTAATGTACTTTCAGTTTCCTGTTTCTTTTTTTTCCAAACTGTCTGTGAGTTCACACATTAATTTCTGGATCAGTTCATATGCAATATGTCTTCAAATACAGAAATTGAATATTTCTGCTAAAGTAATTGGAGGCTGGCCTTTCATATTTCATTGGTAGCCTTTTCATTTGTGATGTTCAAATGCTGGTAGTTTTTTTCTTTGTTGGTCATGACTCTGTAAATATTTGAAATCAAGGTGCATGTTCAGAAATTTTGAAGGTTAAATCAGATTTTTCATATCAGTTATTACAAAGTAGGTAACTAAGAAATCATTAATCTTTAACACCAGTGATATGAGTGATATCTGCCTCTTTTTCACTTTAATGATACCTTTTGTTGTAAAGTGACATCCACCATTGTACAGGTAGTAGGATTCACTGCTGAAAATATTAAAACATTTATTAAAATATTTATTTATAAAAGTGCCATGGATTTCTCATTCATGTCAGCATTTAGTTTTACACAAAAAAGCAGCCTTTCAATAGTGAACAGAACCATTTACATAATTAAGTTATTTGGTTTAAGTTTTTCTTTTTACAGATCAGTTTTTTCACACTATTAAAGATCTGACCCAGGATATGTACCCCACAAAGTACATGAAAAACACCTCAAACAACTTAGAAACACACAGCACGGACATTACACTGTTCTACCTAGACTTTATTAGTGACTGTCAGTCTATCAGTTGAGAGAAATAATCTCTTTTAGAATGCTATTCATCTGACCTATTTTTGTCATCTATTTTAGGGTAAGATTAATTGTCTTATACAAGTAGCTGTTTTTATCCATTGATGAGAAAGAGTCTTTGATGATTAAACTAAACAATAGTTATCTACATTTGGCCAGAACACTACCCAACATATCTCTGTGGCAAAGTGAAGTGCTGGACAAGAGGCCAAAAGTAGCTCCAGGTGAGCTAGTTCATATTATGCATAATACAGCTAACACAGTTAAAGAAGCAGTGCCAGCTGGAGTATACAATAATGCTCTAACGGAGCTAAATTATCTCCAAAATCTAAAGCTTGTTGATTCGGAACCAGCATAATATATTTCACACTTAATTACACTATGTAAAACTATTCATGTTACAAAACACATAACAAAAACAAATGTGAAAAAAAAAAAAGTTAAGTTCTAAAGAAATGTTTTGTTTGTCTACAACATTAGAGGGAAAAAAAAAAAAAAAAAAACCAGCAAGTTCATTCTGATACAAGAGTTACGCCTGTGTTTCCATAAATTTCTGTTACTTGAAATCTACTTTGTATAAGAACTATTTAGGCTCTTGTTGCAAATCTTTTACTTCCTAGGATATATGATTTGTTTCTTCTTGGATTTTTATATGAGCAAAGATGCATGATCAAGCAACATGGCACATCAACTTTATTTGCTTTAAAAAAATATGCAATTACACAATTTTACTGCTATTTCACAGATATTTTTCTTATTGAATGTATTTTAGATATAGTTCTGGTTACTTTATAAAAGAGGGAGAAGACAATACGAACATTAAGACACGGCAACATTTTGTCTTGTCTCAGTTGTTCAGAATATTTGAAAGGTACTGCAAAATCTGAGCTTGGGACAAATGCCAGTTAGAGGACTTTGTATCTCATTCTGCATTCATGGAAATCATAGACCATTTCACTGAAGGCATAGGAACTATTATATGTAAACACTGGAATAGCTAAGAGTTATGTCAGGATTCATAACTGGACTTTCTCAGTGCTCAGTAAAAATATTATTTCAAAGATGAGGAAATAAGAGCTACTTATGTCTCCAAGCTCTATTCGTCACTGATGTCTTTGGGATCTGTTTTGATGAAGTGTTCCATATGTGAATTGAGGAAGGTAAGTATGACAAACTCCTTTACACACAAATTCTATGTCATCCCTCCTGAGTTCTACTGAGAAAATTCATCTTGTAATTACTTCCATGGAATGATTAGGCATTAGACATATCCAGATAAAAGATAATATTGCTGTAGGGGTATTATATTTTTCTCTTTGTAATTTCCTGATAATTGAAAGTTTCCTTTTAAAAACGGTATGTAATAAATTACTTATCTTTTCTTCTGAAAAAAAATCAGTTAATACAACATAGGCACTTATTAAAGATGTAGTATTACAGCCTTAAAGAAACTATCTTCAGGCAAATAGTAATATGAACAAGGATGTCAACATTCCAAGACAGATAAATAAATACATGAACCTTGAATTCTGCTGGGTTCCATTCAATCTCATATCATGAAGAAATATTTATTTTATAACTTTCTTTAAAATAGCAGGTTTAAGTGAACATTGTATATTATCATAACTATACCAATCAAGGTAATTCCAGAGATATATAAGAGAAGG
This sequence comes from Megaceryle maxima, assembly GCA_024605025.1. Classification (NCBI taxonomy): domain Eukaryota; kingdom Metazoa; phylum Chordata; class Aves; order Coraciiformes; family Cerylidae; genus Megaceryle; species Megaceryle maxima. The sequence continues at coordinate 77,579 of JANHGN010021812.1, read as the reverse complement.
AAAGAATTATTTAACTAACACACTTAAGGAACTTTAAATAATTATATTGAGAATGTGAAAAAAAAATTCAGTTTGTGAGCATAAGTATCATTGTATTTGGATCTGACTAGAGCTCCCTCTCTCTCAATGTATACTCTCACTCTCTCAGGCTGAGTAATTAACAGTTCTGTTTTTGGAGAAGAGTGATACATGTTTAAAACAACAGCAACAAACAAACTAACACAAACAAGCAAACAAAACAAAATTTAAGCAGTGGTAAATTAATTATTTTAAGGTCTTTCAAGTCATGATTTTAGAAATGTTATGGTGTAGTACATGAAATACTATTTTCTTCTTCTTTATAATTTTTAGCTTGTTATTTTTGACATCAATGTTTGTATTAAAGATTTAACAAATCATCTCTGGACACAAAAGGTAGTGATCAATGGCTTAGTGTCCAGATAGAGATCAGTGACAAGTGGTGTCCCTCAGGGGTCCATATTGGGACTAACACTGTAGAAATAGACAGTGGGATCAAGTGCACCCTCATCAAATCTTCCAATGACACTAAGTGGTGCAGTTGACATGCCAGGATGCTATTCAGAGGGACCTCGATGATCTTGAAAATTGGGCCTGTTCTAACCTCATGAAGTTCAACAAGGTGAAGTGCAAGGTCCTATACCTGAATTTGGGCAATCACCAGTATCAATATAGGCTATGGGCTTAAGGGATTGACTTGCCGCTGGGGTGTTGAAATCTACATGTATCACAAGAATTATTACTTAGCTTTGTGTGCTTTACAAGCAGAACCTCTTTGTTTAGATGACATAGGTTCTGTGAAGGACTCAGAAGGCACCTTAATGAACAAGCTTGAGATTCCTGCCCTGCTGTGGGCAAGATCTAAGCACTGTAGAAAACTGTACCTGCAACAATCCTTGATATAAAGGAGAAAGCAGGATGTTCAGAATCTTTTTCACAAAGCTTCACAGTGCCTGCATATCTGCTTGTGTGCATCTACCTGGGTGCTGCTGCGGAGTTTCCCCTATTCGCCAGGTAATGAGAATGAATTTGCTCTTTATATTTCTGTCATGGTTGTGTGCTTGTTCTGCATCCTGCCTGTGCCAGCTCACACATTCTCCTACAAAGAAAGGCTGAGAGAGTTTGGTGTTGTTCAGCCTGGAGAAGAAAAGGCTCCCAGAACACCTTATTGCAGCCTCTCAATACTTTAAGGGGGCCTATGAAAAAAATACTGACAATCATTTTTCTAGGGCCTGCTGCAACAGGACAAGAGGTAATGGTTTTACACTAAAATAGAGTAGATTTAGACTAGACATAAGGATGCCTCACTGTGGTTCTGAGACTTCTTTACTGAGCTTTAATGACTAGTCTAGCATAACCCCAGGCACCCCATCATGTTTTTCATTCTGCCAGGAATTAGGATTAATTCTCCTAAAATTATGCATTGCATTTGTTGGTATTTCACTTCACAAGTAATTTTATTAAGTTGATAATTTTTTATACATCTAGGTTATACTAAGTAGTGGAATTTAGCTTCTTTTCAATGGATTTTTTATTGTGGATTTTTCCATCTCCTTCTAATGAATTCCATAATGCAGTATATTGTATCCTAACAGGTTTCTAAGGCAAGTAGGGTAAATTGCTCTTTAGTGACACTTTTCTTTCTCCATTAGTTATACAGGAAGGCTAGAAAACTATTCTAAATTAGATTAATATCATAAATGTATAAAGGATAATGAATCTCAGCTTTAGTATAAGCTAGTTACTGATACTTAATCCATTTCACCTGGACATGCTCAATGGGGCTTAGCAAATGTCATAAGAAAGATGTCAGAGACATTACAGTTTAGTCATCATTCTGCAAAGAACCACTTGAGACACTAATATCTCTGTCTCTCAAGAGGAATTTTGATGCTTTTTCCTTCCTTTTGTACTTCAAATGTTAGGTTTGTCTGAATGGAAATAACAATGGGTGATCCTATTATGGTAGCTTCCTAAATCAAGAACCCACTAGACTGAAGATGGACCATCAAATCCAAGAATAATTGAGAATATTAAGACAGTTTATAATTGCAGGTCAAGAGGGTTTTTTTACTGATTTTTAAAAATATTTTAAAAGTTACAAAGCTAGTAATAATCCCTTTTGTGTCAATGCTTATTCTAGTCTATTAAACCTTGGTCAAGCCTTAAGAGTTCCAAGCTTTCTGAAGCAGTATTTAAAGTAATTTTTAACGGCATCGTTTTCTCTAATGCTTATCAGTGTGGTAGGTGTTCTTAGACACAACAGATTTCTGACATTTAGTTATTCTTTCCCTCATCTATTCTTTGGTGAATATTCTATCTTTGTCAAAGCAATTTTCATCTCATCGGTCTTATTTTGTCACCACTTTAACAGTGCTTTTTACATGTCTTTTTAAGCCTTATGCATCATTTTATCTGTTAAGCCTTATGCATCATTTTATCTGTTATATAAAAATTGTAAAACCACATTTGGAATAAATTCAATTTTTCAAGTCTGATAAGTTGTGGAGGAGTTAGGAAATCTGAATGATGTAAGTAGGTAAAAGATTAGCTTTGCTACAGGCTTTTTAAATTATGTAGAAGAACTTTACAATTCCCATAGGACCTGTTATAATCCTTCAAGATGTTTTAAGAGTTTACCGAGATAAAAATAAAATAGGCTGGGTGCATCCAGCATTCATAGTAATCATATTTAGTAATACCTATTTCTGAGATGGATTTGGGAAAAAAACAACCACAGCTAAATCAAAGGTATTCTCACTTGAGTAATTAGTATTTAATTTAATACAGCTAACCATGAAAGAAACACAAAAAACCCCCACAAATTACATAAAATCTTGGGTTTTTTTAGTGAAACATTTAATTCTTAATCTTTAATAGAATCATTCCAATGCCTTCAAGTTCACATATCACTTCTGGCTTTTCTTTGTCAACAGTTTTTGAAAGGACTACAGTTTATCCCACCTACAATTCTATACACAAACATAGTGGTCAAGGACATTGTTAACTCTATTTTTTTACTTGAATCTTTTATGTGTACCATCTCTTGTTTTCTATTCATAATTTATACAGAACTTCAGGTTCCAAGAATAAACAGTTTTAAAAGGAGCTAAGGTGTGACCCAATTTTGAGATACACTTTCGTATCATAGACATCTGAATTCTGTTGGCAGGTATGACACAGAATTTAATAGATTTTGAAGCAACAATTACATTTAGTAAGAATATCCCACATTGCCTAGGACAATATTGATTTTAGGCAACTGAATCTTGTGCCTTTCTTCCATAAAAGGAAAATCATTATAATGAATTCTTCCACGCTTAATTTAAGTTCTAAGATGTATAGCACAATGCTCTGTCATCCCCTTCCTTTCCTCTTTTTTTTTTTTTTTTAATTATTTAAATTAACTTACCAATAATTGTGGAATAATCAGAAATCACAGCATGGATAAGGATGGAAGAAACTTTTGGAGATCATCTAGTCCAAGCACTCTGCTCAAGGTCATCTGGAGCAGAATGCCCAGAGCCATGTCCAGTCAGGATTTGAAGACCTCCAAGAATGATGACTTCCAATTTGTTCCAGAAGCAGTTCATTTGTCCACTCCTTGAAGTAAAAAAATGGGTTTCATATGTATTTCTTTCACTGGATATTTCTAAGGAAAGCCTGGCCCTATCTTCTTTAAATCTTCCCTTCAAGTATTTATATACATTAAGATCAACCCCTGAGTCTTTTCTTCTCCCAATTGAAAAATCTCAGTTCTTCCTTGTAAGCAAGTATGAGATCCAGAGTAGATTTCCCTCATTGGCACCTTGCTCATCTGCATCAGGCAGCTATCATAAATGCACTGAAGAAACAACTTTGATTTTTTATGTCATGCTGTTCTCCCTCCAGCTGATATGGGGCTGGTTCAAGTTCCATAAAATCATAAAATCAGACCTGCAAACATGAGGCTGCTTCCTCTTGTTACTGCTGTGAGGTTCAAGCTCAGCTAATTCAGATACTTTTTTGGTCAAAGCCCCTCATCTGCTAACAGGGCACTAAACACTTCTGCAGTTTCAAATGTACAGGCAGAGGAGCTTCATGTGTTAAGTCAGGAGGTTCCAGCTTCTACTATTATAGGCATATCAATTTCCTAACTCCTTAAGTACAGATTCTACCACACTTCCTTCAGTAAAGACTGGGATTCAAGCTTCTCTTGTAACTGCAGGGTCTCAGAGAGGGTCCAGTTGATCTCTTTCTGCTGATTTCTTATGTTGCACAGACTACCAAAGTTCTTCTGCAACTCCTTCACTTGGTGACATAGGTGGTCCACCACCACCTGCCTTCTGAAGACAAGAATCCTACCTTCTGCTGTTCTATCCAGACCTTGAAGTACACCACCACCATTGTTGAGTTGGTTTATACCATCTTCAGCACTTGGATGGGTATTTTCTGTGCATGCTCCTGCACAGTCTACTGTAAAAAATGCTACATCTCTTATCTGCCTTTGTTAACTACACTCTATTAAAGACTTGTGGAGACAATGGTTTCAATTTAAAAAATTTCAATTTAAAAAACTGCTTCTGAGTTTGGGGAGCATTTTCTGGATCATAGACTTGGAAGGGACATACATCTTTTACCAATATTTGCTCTGGTCTTGTTCTGGTATCCTGAACTATTAGATGTTTAATTACATGGTGAGGAGGATATTTGCAGGCAGTGGTTCTCACTTTACCACTTTCATCTAGCACATGTCTATGATATCACAAAAAGGGACGATCATTCCTTCTTTTCTATTTCCACTTCTTTGTGCTCAATATCAGCAATGACATCGATAGGAATGCAAAACTAGTGAGATAATAGAATTTAAGAGAATAATAAGCCATTTTTTCATGATTAGTTTTCAGCTAGATGTGTTCTCTGATTAATGTCAGAACAAGTGAAGTAGGAGCAATGAAAAACACAGGGAAAGTGGTGGTGGGGGCTGGGCCTGAGTATTCTAGCAATGGCCTCAGTTTATGTCATAAAAATAATGTAACTGTAGCTCAGATTTTTCTCTTTTTCACGAAACTCAAATTTTTCATCTCATGCTGCCTGAACAGCAAAATAAGCATCAGAAACAAGTAACAAGCTATTGAGAAGTCATTAACAATTTACACAAGAAACTCACTGGAGATTTTAAATTTCTCTGTCATTGAAAATTCCCAGTGTGCCCTTAGAGGGACTGTGGAATCTGAGGTAAATATTAATAGAATGCTGAATTGCAAGGAAGCGGTTTGCTATCAACAGAGCTGATCTCACACTACTATCACAGAACTTTCTTTGGTTTATTTATGGAGTGGGTTATGTGGTATTCATCTTTCATTTTCTCAGCTCTCTGAAAACTAAGATACAAGTGTTTTCTTCTCTCAAAACTTGTAATCATACTCACACAAGCACAAACCTATGGCTTTCCAGAGGCACAGGATGAGGACACATTATCCAGCATTATTGGACTGATATGAAGAAAATTGAGGGGAAGTAGAATGAAATGTTAAATTCCAGATATAATGTTAACAAGAGATATCTATACCTAAGGAAACTGTATATAACAAATAGAGGTCAATTGAGAACTGTTGCAATACAAAGAAATACAAGGAAATGCAGGGCTGTTTGAGGACCACTTGAGTTCAATTGCATATGCTGCCTTTCTCAAAAAGGGCTAGGCACAAGAACATGCAAAAGGAGGCATTGAAATTATTTATGTCCCAGGCAATGAAAATGAGAATATGCTCCAAACATAGGTTTTCTGCATAAAAGACAGTTGAGATGGTGTCAGAATGCCCAGAGCAACATGAGGAATTTCTGCATTTATAAAAATACTTTTGGATTTGGTTTTAATTCTAACCTAGCCAAGGAACTAAACAAATTGTTGTTTATGGATAAAGGTTTTCTTTTAAGTATAAAACTGATCTGTCCCCTTTGTATTAGATGATTGAAATAAATTCAGTGGGCAAATAATACACTTGAATTTATAGTCTCAAAAATACATATCAGCCAATTTTCTGTTTTTGAAATAAAGCATAGGGTCCACATAGTTTCAGTTAGGATGAATGTAGTCCACTGATGGACACTTCTGAAATTCTCACTCTTGGAAGAAAAGGTACATTTTTAAAGGGCCTATCATAATGGGAGCATATTATACCTGAAACCCATTGATCTGCATTACTAAACAGAATGCATACTGATTATTTTTGCTAACTCATTCCCTATTAACAGCTATTGGGGACATACAGTAAATGTTCCAAACTAATAAAGCCCTTAAACTGCATTTTCCATCTGCTTATCACTGTCTTCCAAAATACAGCTATTTTTTATTCTGCTAGAGAATCTGAGAATCCAATTCTCCTTTATGCTTGTTAGGAGCTAGATAGAGCACTTTAGAGGAGGATTTTAAGAGCTGAGGTCTACACTCATGGGACTGTGTTACTGTCACATGAAGTAAACTAAGGGTGGGTACTGAATGTCACTGACAGAAAAGAAGAATCAAGGATAAGTCACAAAATGCTGAGCTGTTGGTAACAGGAAACAATTTAACTTAGAAAGATCCTTGTGTGTTTTTAAAACCCTCTTTTCTCTGAACTTCACTTTAAATATCTATTGTTATAGCTGGCCAGGGAGACAAATGATCATTCATCAGGGAAGAAAGACTCATTACATGAACTTGCATGAAACACTATTTTTTTTTCTTCTGTTGATCTAAACCAAAAGTCACTTCTCATGCTTTTGTCTGTGGTGAATGCAGAGAAAAATGTAATTCATTTAAAAGAAATATGTGTGCCTGTATTGATTTGTGTTTGACTACATTCATGTCTAGTTCTTAGCACAATTTGCATTAGCGTTCAGTGAAAATTACTATGGCATGCATTATTTTGCATTTTCTGCATTGCAGCTGGGTTGTGCAAGAGCTGAGTAAATACTGATAATTCACATGATGATTTCCCAGACTGTTTTAGGTTCTAAGAAATCAGTCCCCTACAAAGTTAAGGCAAATTTAAAATATTTTGATTTTGAACATCCCCCACCAGGCCCATATCATACAAGTGCTTAGAAACTATTACTCTAGAACTGTGTGTTATTGATATCTTAAGTCTAAATTATGTCTGAAAGATATAATATTATGGAGATATAATATTATGGAGAAGCTTCAGCTTTGACATTAAAGATAAGTTCTTTTTGCAGAAGTTAACTAAAAGTGTTGAAATTTAATTATTTTGTAGGAAGGGTGTTTGGTTTTAGTTTTTAGTAAAAATTAAAGGGAAAAAAAAAAAAAAAAAAAAAAAAAAGATGTAAAATAGCCATCAACAATATCTTCAGGTAAGAAATATGGTGGAAGTAATAAGTAACCACTAATGGAGCAGTAACTCTCTGAAATTTCAGACTTTATTACAAATATTAAGCAGACTCAGACATAAACAAATATTCCTTTACATTTATTTCCATTGCTTTCCCATACATTCCCTTGCACTATTTCCCTATATTCTCAGACTGAAGATCTTACCTTAAACACCTGAGGAGACAGATGCAATAAGTGCATATAGATCTGAATGTACATCTATAATTCTGAAAGAATTTTTTTTAATTCAGGAAAAAAGTTTTTCAAAGTTGAATAAGAAACAGCCACAGCATTGGGCAGTAGGTCCCTTCCTCACATGGCACTGAAGCTGCTGGAGTGACATAACTAAGTCTTCTCTATGGAAAATTATATTTAGACTTGAGTTTGGAGGAGTGTGGCGGGTTAGTCTTGGCTAGATTCCAAGTGCCCAACAAGCCACTCTATCACCCCTCCTTCATCAACAGGACAGAGGGAATTAAAAAGGACAAAATCCCATGGGCTGAGACAAGGACAGGGAGATGACTCATCAGTTACCATCATGGCAAAATAGACTTGACTTAGGGAAAATTATTTAATCTGTTGCCATTTAATTGTAACAGAGTTGGACAGTGTGAAATAACAAAACTAAAAGCACTTTACACTCACCCTTTCCTTCTTCCCAGGCTCAAATCCACTCGTAAATCTACTTCTCCCCCACACCAGTCAGTGCAAGGAAATGGGGGTTGCAGTCAGTTCATAACACTTATTTCTGCTACTCCTTCCTCCTCATGCTCTTCCCTTGCTCTGTCATAGAGTTCCTCTCAACAGTCCTTTTATGAAGTCCTTTTATGAAGTCTTTTTATGAATACAGTCCTTTATGAACTCCTCCAGTGTGGATTCTTCCCACAAGCCACAGCTCTTCATGAACTGTACCAGCATGAATCTTCATAGGATGCAGTCCATCATGAATGATCTGATCCAGCATGTGTCTCCCATGTGTCACAGGACCTGTCAGAAACTTTTACCTACATGGGATTCTCTCCATGGGGCTGCAGTTCCTACAAAGTGCCTGCTCTGGCGTGAGTTCTTCATGAGCTGTATTGTCCTTCAGGATATATCCACCTGTTCTGGTGCTGGGTCCTCCATGGTCTGCAGGGTAGGTATCTGCTCCAACATAGAATCATAGAATGTTTTAGGCCGGAAGGGACCTCTGGTTCCTTACTCTTTGGGAAGCAACATGAACCTCTGTGGGCTGCAGGGGGACAACCTGTGTCACTATGATCTTCATCACAGGTTGCAGGGGAGCCTTTGTTCCAGCTCCTGCAGAAACTTCACCAACCTTTGTGTGTGCAGAGTTGTTTCCCTCACATTTTCTCACTTGTGTCTCACAGCTGCTGTATAACATTTTTTTACCTTTTCATAAATATGTGATCTCAGAGGCATTATCAACTTTTCCGATTGGCTTAGCCAATCTAGTTGTGGGTCCATCTTGAAGCCAGCTGAAACTAGCTCTGTCCAACATGGAGACAGCTTCTGGCAGCTTCTCTTAGAAGTCAGCTCTGAAGTGCACACGTACTTCTGCTAGCGAACCCTTTCCATGTAAGACTGATACAAAATATTAATCATGGTAACACATCTACCTTTCTCCCAGAAGAAAAATCTATTACTATAATAAAAAATTACATTCCATATATTGTTGACAAAGGCATTAAAAATGGTTGAAATGTATATATATATGTGCAGTAATAATGTTTCGACAATAGAGCTATATAAAGGTGTAGCTCCAGGGGATTGAATCTGTCCTAAATGACATAATGATATTTATATGTGTCAACTTTGGTGTGTCAATGATTTTTTTTTTTTTAATTATATTGAAACATTAGCTAGTGTAGAGAGCTAAGTATGGAAATACTACTCTTGAGACAGAGATAAAACCAAACATTCCTAGTCTCAGAGCTGCTTGAGGCAGTGTCTACTTATAACACCTCATAAAATTTTTTTTTTTAAACTCTAAGGGTAGAAGTTGGTTGTACAGCATTTTTGATCAAACATTTCAAATCCTTTATTGCCCACATGGTCAAAAAAAGGTTTTCCTTATACATAGTTAGAACCTGTTACTTCAGTTTAAGACCACTGCCTGCAATTTTCCCACCACACACCTCAGTAAAGCTACAGCTTCCACCCTGTAGTTTTGCCATTGCATTTGTATCCTGGACAGCTGACAGGGGCTTTAAATAATTTTGAAAATCTTCTTTCTCTCTTCCATTGTCCTTAAAGCAATGGTACATTCCCATCTCCAAAGATGAAGCATTAAACTGGTTATAGTCTACTACTCATAAATAGAAGACTTTGAAAAAATAAGTATTAATTCTGCTATGTACTACTGTTCTTGTCTGCTATGTGCTACTGTTCTTTTTTTCTCCTAACTGCCCTCTTGGGTTTTGTATCTTCTCACCATGCCTGATTTATGGTTTTCCATCTCACAGAATACAGAAGTATGGGAGGCTGTCTACACAAACTAGCTTCAATTGTCTGCTTAAGACACTTATGCTAGAAGTGTCCTTACTGTCTTTACATATCCTTTACACATATTTACATGTTCTTTACACATTTTTAATGAAGACAGATAGATTCTCCAGAATATGACTCATTTAAATATAATAAGGAAAAGAAGAAGCAATTAAACAAGGGGAAAAAAATGTACTTGAGCAATGAGATAAGGCATCTGCTGTAACCTGGGAAAGTAACATCCTTCAACACTGTGCACTACATAGACTAGGAATTAGAAGCCAAAGTCCAAGGACTACCTGAAAATTCGAAGTTCTCATAGAGATAGAAGGAACTATGAGTATGGGAATGACTCCAGACTCATTGTGGAATTATCAGACTTGAGACAGAAAGAGCTGCCTGTTCTTCCTGTCTGCTCCAAGAGACAGGACTTTCCTTGTGGTCCAAACATTCCTTCTCTACCATACCTATTCAGACCCCTGACTTTTCCAAAACCCTTTGACTTGCCCTTTGACAATTCTTCAAGACTGAGTACAGCAGTATGGTTGTGTGTGTGTTTTCCTCATAAATCCTGTGCAATTCTCTACTTTAATGCTGTCACCCCTCAATAAGGCAAATATTTCATAGAAACTCAGTTTTGGGCAGAATCTTGATTTACGTTTTATTAATACTCTACTCACTAAAGCCCTTATTCTTGTTTTTACAACTTGCCCTTCTATTACTTATTTTCTACTTTGTATCCTTTTTCTGCAATTAAATTTACAACCTTTTTCTAATGCTCGGGAAATTAAAAAGTCTGAATCCCTAAGGAAATTATACTTTTATAAATTAGTACGTGAAAAAAGCCAGGAATTTATCATGAGGGAGAATAACCCTCTGAAGGTACCAGGAGTTTGTTAATCTTGTGATTGTTGCTGAGTAGGAAGGAACTAGACAGCAATGCTACACAGAAAGAAACAGTTCTGAAGAGGCAGAACACGTATGAGGCAACATGACAGAGCTATACCTGTTACATAGAGAAAACCTTCAGTGGGAATACAGAATCATAGAATCATTAAGGTTGGAAAAGACCTCCAAGATCATCAAGTCCAACCATCTACCTAACATCATAACCACTAGACCATGTCTTGAAGTGCCACATCTACAAGCCAGTAGCTCTTCTTCACATCAACAAGTTATGAAGACTACCCTTTACCATGAAGACAATCTGAAGGTGTGCATGCCCCGTTATAATGCTCCAGGGTCCCCATTCCCATATCCAAACAAAACATCACTGTGAAGCACAGCTAAGGACATCTTTTTATCCTATTCAAGGACATCTTCTTAGCCGTCAGGAATAGTGTTCAAAAATACAGATGGCATATATGTTCAGCTTTTTTATCTTCATTTTTTAAAATAAGATGGAAGGACAGTTATGATAACTTCTCAAGGAATTTCATCATTAGACTCAAGGTTTTCCAGAAATACTGGATATCACTGGTCTGACTGTGACAGCCACTTCTCTGAGAATATGTCTCATGCTATTATGTCTTCAGGACAAATATTCCATATATGTACATCACCAAATGGGGTATATTGTTCACAGGCTCAAAACCCCAAACTTCATCTCTATCCTGTTTGAATGATTTGTACATGATCTCATAACATGAGAACAAACCAAAACCCTTTCACTCATTGAACACAAGTTACAGATTCGTGTTGCAGTAACAACACCATGCATATGGTGATATGGTAATGGCACCATGCATGGTGAACCCCTCTAATGCCTCACAACCAGAAGAATGGTAAATGAATGATTCCAGTATTTTCATTTATTAGACTACAAGGGATGACCAGCTGAGGCAGTGGTTGTTGTTCTTCCATTTTGTATTGGACTGGTAGGAAAAGTATATCTCAATGAGCCACTGAAGGTGACTGAATGCGGTTGATGAGACTTCTGCTCATCTCATTAAATTTTCTGCAGATGTGCTACAGGGAAATGAGTATGAGCATAACATAGAGTCCTAAATACACATACACACATATGTACACAGTCAACCCCAACCCAACCCAAACATAGCAAACTCCAAACAAACCTGGGAGAATAGGGGTATAGATAGGTAGTTTAAAACTTTCTGTCTGCCTCCAACTTTTTTTTACTTGTTGCAAGGTTTTACATCATACATTAGATTGATATTACTAGAGGAAAATAATATAAAAACAGAGCCAGAGAATACTCAGTCTGCTAACACTATTGGTTATGCAAACAAATGCCTGACTTTCTGCTAATGTATTTTAAAAATCCACAATGATCTGTCTATGAAGTTTACCCACACCTTGAAGAATACATGAGTAGGAATGTGTTTAGACACATATGCTTCAGTAATCATTGAATAAGAAATGAATCCTAACTACCCCTTAGTTTTTACAAATGCTACTTTGTGTAAGGAGAATCTTTACAGCAACTCTGCATGACCTTAAGTGTTTTGGTGGGTGTCTAGGGAAGATATCTCTCCATCTCAAATCCTTTGCATGTCCTTTCTTCTAAGTTCAGATCATATTGGTTTCTATTCACCCATTGTGAATAGAACTATGACAGTCAAAGCAAGTGCATATAAAGTTGGCAAAATAATTTTTAAAAAACCAATTACCTTTTCATCATAGGCAAATAAGGAAAAGATGTTTAGATTTACAAGAACAAAACCAAATAACAGCAATCAAGACACTATTTGTATCTATCCACTTCCCTGGAGAGACAGCTTCCTTCCAGGGAATCCTCCTTTCTTGTCTTGTTATCTAGCTCTATTACCCTTTAGTAAACAAGAGCCTGTCTCCTTCTAAATGTGTTCTCGGACATGAAACCCAGTGAGACATCCCGCACTAGATATTTGCATACGGGTACATAAGTCTCCATTTCAGAAGCATCTCAGGAGAGGGGAAAATGAAAGGGAAGCAGCTGAAAAGAGTGAGGGTATGATAAGGAATATTTTGGAGCCATCAGTTTTAGGATGATAGTCATCTTTGTCCTCCTAAGGCAGCAAGTTCAATTCTTCACATGGACAATGGTTCATTCAAGGACATAGATGCAACAGCTGCCATCCTTTTTTGTGTGCAGGGACTGATTATAGAATATTGTTAATGGTATGTGTAGGACCTTACAGTTCTCAAAGATTCTTTGAAGCACACATATTTAAACATGTAATTCTTAACCATCACAAACAGAAAAACAATTATATCTGTTGGATTTTAAACACACCAACAAAAAAGTAGTAAGACTATTTAAAATATAATTAAAAATTATTGGCAGTCATTTTCAAGTGTATGTGTAAGGTACAAAAGGGTATATGGATGGCAACTAGTTATTGCAAAAAGGTCTGCAAAAACCAGGAAATACTGAAAAGTTTGTAAAGACATGATATTCAAAGACTTTCAAAGTCAAGCCAACTAAATATGTGAAATGTCCTAGAAAATTTCATATTTACTTGCAGGTTACAGATTATAAATTTTTAAAGTTTCTGTCTTTTTGTTTTTCATAAAATCTGGAAAAAAATGAACTTGTTTAAGGTGCAGGTTTGAGCACAAAGTAACAAATACAGAATTTTAAATTACAGTTGTTGGCCAGCATCTTTGGTGCTTATATATATGCCAAATACTGCTGATTATGTTATTTATATAACTGAGTTATGGTTAATGGATTAAGGGGGTAACTGAAGAGAACTTTAACCTTTTATTAAAAGGTTTTCTTCATGTCAGAATCAGTTTTATTCAGGGGAGAATTTTTTACTTTAATTTCTGGCATACTGGCATTTTAGAATGTATTTACTTACTAAAGTAGGCCACCCATTGGAGGGAATGGGTGACTCATCTTTTAAAGAAGGGTCAGCTAAAGCTCTTCAGGCTTTTTTATGCTCCAAGGTAAAACTGATTCTTGCTTGTATCAAACCTGAAACAATTATTCATAGCAAAGGTGGTAATAAATATATAAAATAATATTATTTATTTAGAAATTGAGAATTATAACATTTTCATTGAAAAAAATAATTAGGGAACAAACTCCAGTATTTGTCTGAAGGTAGATCATGTTCATTACACTTATATGCCACCTGCATATGTACCTCTATGTGGCTTGCCTGGTGTTTTACTATTTACTTATTTGTTGTATTTGTTTCTGAGTGACCTTCTGATATTTGATATAGCAGTGTCCTATTGGCCACCTATTAAATAATACAATCTGTGGAGCTTGCACAAGATTTCTACTTTTTAAATGGTTGTAGTCAGATGATATGAATCCCCTCCTAAGTGATCCAGACAATAATAATAGAGTCGTCACTGTATAATATTTAATACCAGCAGTATAGTTTCATGTTATTTGTACTTCTTTTTATGTTATTGTTATTTTTAAATTAAGTTTTAAAACACTGGGGATTTTTCAGGAACTTAGTCCTGACCTGTGTTAAATTTCTATAGGTCCCAAAACTGATAAACAGAAGGTGTTATAATCTCTTTACCTTCTTTATATGTAAAGATATAAAGAAAGACATTTCAAAATGACCACACAAAAAATAACTCTCCCCCCTCCACACCCACACACACACCCCGCCTGGATAGGTATCTCAAACCACAAATTATAGTAAATACTGTTCCCTGAACTACAGATCAGGAATAATATCAAGTGTAGGCAAGAAGAAGTAAACAATAAGAAAATTTGTAAAATGTCTGCAGTGACCTTCCAAAGAGTTCTAGATTTTTTTAATTTGACAGAGTCACCTCAGTTGAAAAGAAAATTAAAAAATTTAAAAAATAATTTAACTAGTTTTAGAGGCTTTCTGAAGATAAGCTTTTCAAAGTATTCCATTTGAATGTCATATTATTTAAATTCCTGGTCTATATGCAGTAAAGAAGTAATACCTATTTATTAGTGGTATCTAACACTTAGATACTATTAATCTGTGTTAGGAAAAAAAAAAAAAGAGTTCATTTAAAAACCTACAATTTTAAACAAATAATCTAAAAATATCAACTACTGACAAGATTTGTAGGTGAGAGAACAGAATCTTGTTCATCTTTTTATTTACGATGCATATGAACACCCCAAAAAGGGTTCAATTTTCAAACCAGCATTTTTAGTTTCTGATACATATATATAAATATATGATCAATATTTAAATCTAGTCATATATATAGCATATTTGAAGTATATAAGACAAATAACTTTTTTAATTTAAAAAAAGTTATTTTTGTAACCTTTAAATGCTCTAGATATGCAGTAAATTAGAAGTTGTTACTCAAAATCAGAAGTAATTAATCAAAAAACAAATACAATTTTTATTCATGTGGATTTCTTAATTTCTTGAAAAAAAAATTATATCTCCTTTTGGATCTCAATTCACAAAATCTTCTGGCTGATGTTCTTATAGTATACATATATTGGGAAAATGATATTAAATTTGTCAACAGTGTAAAAATTATTTTTTATATATTGGATGCATCTGTTAAACCAAACAACAGTTTTATTCACATTTAAACAGCTAACGTTGGAACTTAAATTGTATTCCAGCCAATAGAATATATCAAAGCCAGAAGGATGATTATTGGATAGCAATGAAATGGATGTTTACTTCCCTGTTCTTTTTGTCAGAACAACTTTGAGGAGATTTGAGGTTCTCAAAATGCTTTGACAATGTTTGATTGATAAATAGTCATGGAAGCCTGTGAAGAAAATTAAGGATGTCATGTCAGGTTGCTTTTCATCATGGCAATAACATTTCACATGTTTTTACAATAGTTTTCTCTTTCTTCTTTTTTTCCCTCCTTCTGTCTCCCCTTCCTTCCTTTCCATTAACATATTCATGTTTGAAAGCTATATAAAAATTGTCTATATTTTAAGAAATGAAAGATGTTGGTGTATATAAGTACCTTAATATTACCGTGATATATTTGTGCATTTGTATTGTAGGTTTTTTCATCTTTCTCTCACTATGCATTTCAGTATCTCACGACTGGATCAAATGCTAATTGTTTTTGATATGTCTAAAACATAAATGAAATACTATATAACCCTGAAGGACTTAATATGAAATAATAATTATTTTTTTTCACAGGGGACACTGTAAGCAGTTGGCAATCAAAAAAAAGGTCCTTTTTATAAGCATAGATTATATGCTTTTTTCTGTCTGTGTTTATCAGTATGTCATCTAATGCAGTCTGCAAATGAATACCAATGATTCACTCCAACATTGAATATTTAGTTTTTTATTTTAAACAGTTCAAACAAAAATGAACAATCCATCAGTCTGAATTCAGTAACACTGCAAAATGATTTGAAACTTTGAATCTTTTCCTTATGTTGGAAATGGAATGTGACACTTGTTATGGTATCTAAACAATATATAAACATAGTAACTAAATCATTCTTTTTAACCTTTTCCCTTTTGGCAATATCTAACTCTAAGCAGGATAAGAATTTTACTGAAAATTCTAGAAGTGGTAGGAAAAAGTGCTGATTAATGGTTCTTTAAACTTTAACATAAATTGCTTGTATACTCAATATATTTATTTTAACCCCTGTATTTACTAAAATAAAAAAAAAAAAACCCAAACTATAAAATAATAAACCTCATAACAAAACAGAAAAACTCTATTAGTCTGAGTTAGAAAAAGTACCCCATCTGCTTCCTTTTATTAAAGTTCTCTGAGAAGAACTGTTTTTAAATGCACAAATAGGCAGAAATTTCACAAAATGCTGCTGTGCAAAGATGTACTTTCTAAGAATATAAATAAAAATAAGAATATTTATGAAAACACATACTTTTATCACATAAGAGCATTGCACAGTTGCAGAACTAAAACTCCTCATTTTCCTTTTGAAGACTAAGCTCTTTGTTATTACTTAGATTCTAGATACCTTCAAGAATATATTTTAAAAACATTTATCTAAAACAGTGTTGCAGGTTTGAACAAATATTCATTTATTAAAAAAAAAAAACTATACTGAATGTGTGCTGCTCAAATTTTGCCTGTATCTTTACAGGCACTACAATTTAATGAGTCAGATTATTCACTGATTTTCCGCAATGACTGCAAGTCAATCTCTGAAAGGAATAGAATGATTTTTCACTTAGTCTACTGTTGTAATTTATAGCACAATCAAAATGGGTTGTTATAAGCTGGACAGGTTTTTTTGGCCTATGAGCTAAATGTACTTTAATCAGCTGAGGCATCTGTTTTAAAATACAATCACTCTGTAATCAGTGAAGAGAAATAGTTTTACTTGGACAGTTCTACTGTTCCTGACTGACTTGAATCTCCCACTCAAAGTGTCAGTCTGTTGAAAATTATATTGTGAACACCAGGGTTGTTTTAGAAAACTGAGTTCCACTGAGGGAAAAGAATAATAATTTGTTTGTTTTCACACTATTTGCATTAAAATGTTGGTATGGTTATTCTGAATAATGTAAATTTATTTCACATTACAAGTCCAATAACAAGATATTTTAAAAAGAAGCCACTACTGACAGGCATTAATAATTACCATGACTCTGTTTTGTACAGGGCATCAAATTGAACACAGATGTCCCTTGCAAATTCAAATGATCTAACAGAAGCCTAGTGTTTCAAGTTTATGAAAGAAAAGGAGGAAGCTTTTCTGGTTTGAGAAACCAAATTTATCTGCAGTGTGTGGCAATTAGAATCACAAATAGTTCCAGACTTTTCCCAGCTTAGAAAGCACTTTATAAGGTCACCTGACAGATCCAAGAAGAACCTGTTCCAAGGAAAGACAGCAGGAGGATTAGTTCAGCTTGAGGGGAAAGGTTGTCAGGCATGTAAGGAATACCTAATGCAGCTGTCAGTGCTAAAATATTTATTCTCCTGAAGCAAAACATGTCTGTTGGAGAATGTGTGCATATGCTTTGCTTCAAGCACAGACTTCAGGAGAAGGTTTGTTTCTTTGAGGACTGTAGTGTGACACTTAAAATGAAAGCAAGATATAGAGGGACAGGTAGATCCAACTGTGAACTTACCTTTGTCCTTGTCATATGAGTGGTCCACAAACAGGAGCAGGAAGGAGTGTTACTGGCGAATCCAGTAGGAGCACAGGCTACAGAGAAGGATATTTAAGAAAAATTCTCAGCTTTTTACAGCAGACCAAAGATGGCCACATGTAAGAAAGGGTCACAGGAGGTACACAGCCTACAGCAAACTGTAGACTCATGGAAAATGGAGGCTTAGATGATGGGGACTATGGGCATTCTTTTTTTTTTTGTCCCGAAAAGTTAGGAGTAAAGGCACTGGAGCATCTGTCATATGAGGAGAGGCTGAGAGACCTGGGACTGTTCAGCTTGGAGAAAACTTGGAGAGATCTTATCAATGGGGAGAGAAATGTAAGGAAGGCAAAGACAAACTCTACTCAGTGGCATCCAATGAGGACAAAAGCAATGTTTCTATTCTGAAATACACACATAAAAAAAAATCTTGGCTATTGTGAGGGTATCAAACACTGAAACAGGTTTCCCAGGAAGGCAGTAAAGTCACTTTTCCTAGAATAAGTTCAAAAATCTAACTGGACACAAACTTGGGCAATCTAGTCTAACTGATATATATTAAATATCGTTGGGAAATCATCTAGAATCATGGCTATTAATCAAACACCTATTAATAGTGAATAGATTTTTCAGATGAAGAAAAATAAATATTTGATTAAATATTGGGACCATGAAATTAAATTAATGTTAGTTTAAATTGGAATAGATCTCATTCATTAAAGCTGTAACCAGTATACAGAGAACTGTACTTTCTGTGTGACCAAATAGAATACTAACTGCCTCTGTACACCACAGTTCTGTTGATAAAATAACATGTGCAAGACAATTGGAAGATGACATTGAAAACAGTGAATTTTGTTAAATTAGCACTAAATCAAAATTGCAACGTGGAATCTAACACAGTAATAAACTCACATCTCTGAACTGGAGGTTAGTTCTACACAATCTTTTACTTATTCCTAATCCTTCTTAAGAGTGCTTCAAGAATCACTTCAATTAAACAAATTTTCAATTAAACAAAATTTTCAATTAAACAAATTTTATTTCCCAGGCTCTTTTGAGGAACATAGAACATGACTGTGTCCTTAGACCTCTTCATGTTATTTAAAAGACATCTCCCCACATAGCAGGAAAAAAATATTTTATAAAACCAGATTTGTTACTCTGATATATATATGATTCTTTTAATGTTACATTCATTTTATCAGATTATTTATTAATTTACTTATTTTTAATTATTATTAAAATAGTCAAAACTGTTGTATAATTTAGAATTCATAGGCCAAAGTCATAGAGGTATATAAAAGAAGAAATTAGTAGGAAGAAGTGGCTAACAAGTAACAGATAAAGATAACGTGCTCCAAGCATTAAACATGCCAGTTGCAAATGTATGTTACGTTATGTGATTTCTGTGTATTTCAGTGAAAACTTTCTGTGCTGTTTGCACTAAGTCACGTGTGATTTTGTCAGTTGAAGAGTCTCATTAATAACCTAGAAGAGCAGATAAAAAGTGTGTGGATGTAATTTGCCCGTGAAACACAACTGAGAGTTTCTGAAATTACAAATAGAAATAAGAAAAATGTGAAAAAAATGTTGCAAAATGAGAATCACAGGCAGAATATAATAAACAATGTTAAACTAGGAAAAACAAATGATAATGCCAAATAAAAGTTTGCACCAACAATAGATACAATTCAGGAAAACATTACAACTCATTTAGGCTTGAATATTACAAAATTTAGGTAGGTACTTAACTATGTTTGGATTATAGACTTGCTCTCATTCTTTACTGAAAGCACATAAACAAGTACTTTGCTTGATTTCAGTAATTCCAGAGGAGGCAGAGTTGTATAAATACCAATTTAAACATCAGTTCATGAGTTACGTAGCTAGAGAAGTTACACAAAAATAGCCAGAATAATTGAGCTGTGTAGACAAAGATAAGCAAGTTGACAGGAATAAACTTTATCTTTCTTCCTGTTGCTTCTTTAGGTAGACCCTACTCACCAAGATATGCTTACTTAAAGGTGTCCCATCACAAAGTATGTTGATAAGTGGAAGGCATTAAGAAAACAGAAACTTTAATGACTAGAAACCTGTCAAGGTGATCTATAAATGAATAATGAAAAAACTCAAGGTTTAATAATTTTAATTAAATGACCTTTCCACTGATTCCAGCATTTTATATATCAAACTTTATGTATCTATCTTGTATGATATGATGGGCTTTGAATACTGGAAAAGATGCAAGTTCTAAGTGGGAAAAAATAGTTTTTAAGAGAAGTGCAAAAACTGAAAGTATATGAAAAACTTCAAAAGTTTAAAATTATGTGGAATATATGAGCCTTCAACTATGGAATAACACAACTAGGTCAAAGAAGAAAGACAGGGACAAGGCATTTCTGGTGCTGGAATAAATATTCCCTTGCAGTCCATGGAAGATGACAAGTTAGGAAGCTCATTCCTACACCTCTGCAGGGAAAGCTGTGGCCTCAGATATTCTGTGTGTATGTGTGTGAGGTGGTTGGGCAGCAGAAATGGGCCCCAACATAGACCGACATGCATTAAAGGGGAAGAGGAAGAAGTACAGTGCAGGACTATTTTAACACTTTCCTTACATTTCTTCCTCAATAAATAATGTTATAAAAGCTCTGAAAGACATTTATTAAATTTTTTTCCCCTTCAGACAGCACTGTAATGAGAGTTCCCTCAAATTTTCCTATTCCTTCTTATAATGATACATTTTGAAAGAAAAGATTCACCTTACCATCAATGAGATACAGAGTGCGAAGGTATCATAGGCACAATGTTGACATGAGAAAATGGGCTGTGTGTTTAAGCAAACACGTTTGAACCCTCAAAGACTATGAGCATTTGTTCTGAGAAAAAAGAATGGCATATTGAAAGGAAGTCTCTTCTTTCAGTCAAGATAATTCATTCAACCTTACGTGAGAATTCAGCTGTGCTTTCCCTAGGGAAAAAAAGGTGTAGTCTGTCTATTTATTAAAGTAAAATACTGTCCTACTCAAGGAAAAGAGAATCAAATATGCGACATCCTACACATTGTTTTTCAACTGTCAGGTAGCCTTTTACCTTAACCTTTAGAAAATAAAATTTCACCTCATTTTACAAGGAACAATCTCCTACTGTCTACCTCCCAGCCCTCAAAGGATACTTTCGGTATTCTATAGTCTTAAACTTTATTTTTTCCATGTGGTTTTTCCTTCTCACATTTCAAGTCAGTCGTTGCATAATCTACTGCTACAGATAACACCATCAATAATAAAAAATATCCCCTTGAAGAATGCATATCCATTCTTTCTCAGACGATATTTATTTTTTTCCCAGTTTTACAAAGGGTTAGGTCTGGACTAGCAATTATTTTTTTCTTCTTAATTCTGTACAGTGTTACAATGCAAGTAGATTTTGACTAGTTTATTTTAAAAGCACTCAGAATGACAGTTAGGCAGCATGAAATGCAAAGTTTTTAGACTACAAATATTTCACATACTATTTACGGCTCTATCCTGTGGCTTTTTTGCCTTTTTTTTTTCTCCTGTATGGGTTGGAAAGAAGCAGAAGCATTTTGCAGTCTGTGCCTAAGTAAGACCTAAAATCTCACTGATTTTTATTTTTTTATTTTTTTAATAATATTAGAATGAGAGTTCTCATCAGAAAGATTTAAAACTGCTTAATTTAGAGAATGGATGTATTTTCAATATGCTCAGGCTGAGGAAAAAAAACCAAACCCAAACAAAAAAAACCAGAAAACAAACAAACAAATGAACAAACAAACAAAAAACAATAACAAAATTGAAATGTAGAGAAATCCTAGCAGTGTGGAATCTGACTAAGAGACAAATACACTACAAAATTGAAGAAGCCTATTGAGGCTTCTTTGAGAAAAAGATGATTGAAAGTAATTTTGTTTGTCCTAGGATTCTGACAAAGTAAAAATTGCACATTCACATAGGAGTGAAGGATCTGGTTTGAAACAATAGTCTTCATGGTTCAGTGTTTTTACATCGATTGCAGTAAAGTGCTTAGTAAAAGAAGAATGGTTGGTGAGGAAGGCAGGGAGGCATAAGTATATAAATGTTTGCCACAACAGTAGGAACCTGGTAAATTAGGAAGGAAGAGGATGAACATGAAATAAAAGTCATAAAAGTTGGAAGAAATATGAAAAAAAAAAAAAAAGAGAGAAAGACAGAGAAGGAAGCATAGAAAAGGGTAAAAACACGAACAGTTAGTACTGTATCATAGACTGGTAGAATCATAGAATGATTTGTGTAGTGTAGGGTTTGGGTAGGAAGGAACCTTTAAAGGTCATCCAGTCCAAAGCCTCTGCCATGGATGGGGTCATCTTCTACTAGATCAGGTTACTCAAAGCCCTACCTAACCTAACCTTGAACAGTTCCAGTGATGGGGCATTCAGAATTTCTCTGGGCAACTTGTTCCAGTGTATCACCACCCTTATAATAAAAAAAGTATTTGCTATGCCCAAGGTAAACCTACCCTCCTTCAGTTTAAAAGCCTTGCCCCTTGTCCTGTCACTACAGTCCCTGTTCTGCTTTTTCATTCACCAGTAACCTGAAGTCCTTCTCTACAAGGCAGCTACCAATCCCTTCATGCCCCAGCCTGTATTGATACCAGAGATTACCCTAGTCCAGGTGCAGTACCTTGCACTTGACCCTGTTGAACTTCATGAGGCTCCTGTGGGCCCAGTCCTAAGGTTGTCAGGGTCACTGTGGATGGCATACCTTCCCTTTAGCATATTAAATGCACCATTCATCTTAGTGTCATCTGCAGACATGCTGAGGTTTCATTCAATCCCACTGTCTATGTCATTAATACAGCTATTGAACAGTACAGTTTGCAATACAGACTCCTGAAGGACAGTTCTTGCTACTGATCTCCTTTGAACATTAAGACATAGACTATAATTCTTTGAATGTAGTCATCCAACCAGTTCCTCATCCACTGAACAGTCTATTCATCAAATCCATGTTTCTCCAATTTAGAAACAAGGTTGTTGTGTGGGTCTATATCAAAGGCCTTACAGAAGTCCTGGTAGGTGACATCATTAGTTCTTTATTTCTTCTCTAATGCAGTTACTCTATCGTAGCAGGCCACCAGATAAGTCACGCATGATTTGTCCTTGGTGAAGCAGTGTTGTCTGTCTTTAATCATCTTCCTGTCTTCCGTATGTTTTGACGTGCCTTCCAGGACGATTTGCTCCATGATCTTATCAGGCACAGAGGTGAGGCTAACTAGTCAGTAGATGCCAGAGTCCTCTGTTTTACCATTTTTGAAAATGGATGTGATGTTTCCCTTTTTGCAGTCTCTGGGGACTTTGCCTGATTGACATGACTTTTCAGATATGATGGAAAGTTGCTTAGCAACTACATCTGCTAGTTCCCTCAGGACCCTGGGATGCATTTCATCAGATCCCATAGACTACATACATTCAGTTTCCTTAGATGATCTTGATCTTCTATTACAAAATTCATTCTCCTAGTCCTCTTCAGATTCAGGGACCACAGAGATGTTAGAGAAATAATTGCCAGTGAAAAATGAGTTAAAAAAGTTGTTGAAGACTTCAGCTTTCTCCCTGTTGTCACCAGATCCCCTGTCTCATTTATTGTGGGGAGGCACAGTTTCTTTTGGCTTCATTTTCTAACTAACATACCTGTACAATCTCTCTTTATTTTTATTCATGTTCTCCAACAGGGGTCCTGGACTGCTTACAGTTTGCTCTGCTGCTTTTCCAGATGATGACAGAATGATTAAAGTACCCCAGTGGTATTGGAGCCTGTAAGCATGATGCTTTGTGTAATGTAAGTACAAATGCTTTGTCTTAGTAAATACTAACCAAGAGGTCTTCTTTGTTGGCATGACCCCTAATTTTTACCCATAAGATTTAAATCTGTTCATCACTGTTCTTTGAAGACAGCTCTCTGCAGTCAATCTGTTTTTTTTTAATATACAAAGCTATACCCCAGCGCTCCTTTCTTCCTTGTCTCCACTGCATAGTTTATAGCCAAATTTAGCACTCCAGTTGTGTGATTCTTCCCACTAAGTTTCAGTGATAGGTGGTTAGATCATGGCTTTCTAGCTGCACAATGTCTTCCAGCTCTTCCTGCTTGTCATTTATGCTGTGGCCCTTGGTATAGAGGCATTTCAACTGGGCTATTGACCTTAACATCTTATCAAAGGAATGTGCTTTAATTCCTTTGAGGTATTTCACAGGTGATTCCCTGTTGGTTCCTAATATATGTCAGCAGACCCTGTCTCTTTTCTGTTGCTCAGAACTCACTTGGTCAGATCAGTTCCATCAGCTCACAACAGCCCTGGCTTCTTAAAGGTAGATGCATGATCATAGAAGCCAAAAACCTTGAGCATGGCACTAGAAATGCATTGATCTGTTCACTATGTCTCTTTAAGTTTCCTTGACACAGTATCATTAGACCCTATGTAGAATTGTACAAACAGATGATCATCTGTTTGGCAGTTTGTCAGGGATGATGTGAATGTGAGCTCCTGATAGGCAGCAAACCTCTCTAGAGAAATTGTCTAGATGGAAAATGAGTGTTGCTGTTCAGCCTGGGACAACACACAATATCACATAGTGACCTCTGGCTTCATTCCCAGATACTGTGCTGCCTGTTGAGCTCCTCTAGTAACATAGCTACTTGTTTGAAGAATTCTTCTAGCTGGGCACACCTGCAGTTATGACATCCACCACTGCCTTCTGTGGAGGACTTTTAGCTGAGAAGGTCCATGCAGTTTAAGTTCTGGCCAGCCATTTCAGTCCTTCAGGGGTCTGTTTTGGTAGAGACATCACCATACATAGGCTGTAGTGCTTTTGTCTAGGTTTCAGCTTCAGTCAAGAAATTGTGCCAAGAAAATAAAGCATTTTAGTTATTTTAGATTAATTAGAACATTTTACCCTAAAGATTATGTCTGTCCTGAATTATGGACAACCTTTCTGTCTTTTCTGGGGAGGTGGGGAAGTCCCTCTTTGAAGCATTGGTAGACAAGCTGGCAGAAAATTATTCAGCAACTACTAAATTTTTGTGAGATACTCATCTAACAGAACTGTTGCAAATCAACTGCCTTGTTCTATTTTAACATGACTAAACAAGTTAAACAGAGTTTTCTGGGTTAACCAGAAGGAAGAAATGGGAGGCCATTGCTGAGGTTACAGTCCTATTTTCTTGAGAAGGAGTAAGGTATTTTCTTCTTTCCTGTCCAAAGCTGTCCTTGTTTCATATGGTTTGGTAGTTTCTAGGCAGTATGTCTGTCACTGACACCTATAAGATAGTAGTAACTGTGGCTTAGCATCTCTTTGGTAAGAGAATATCAAATATAAGAAAAGATCATTATGCAAGCTGCAGTTATATCTCTGACTGTGTTCTCATTTTGAAGTGAAAAAAGGTAAGTAGTTTGTGTCCAAGACAGTAAAACTGATTGTCTCACAGCTATGTCTGGAAAGACTATTTCTATCTCTACAAAAGTTTTTTTAAGAAAATGCTATTGTTCAGCAGGCAAGAAAAAAAAAAAAAGGTGAGCTAATTGTGATCTAAGAATAAGGCATTTCAAACGATCTTAGTTCTTAAATATTCTTAATTGTGTACACCCCCACTATTCTTTGTATAGTAGTGGAACTGCAGTATGAGAGTCAAATATCTGTTTTCATAGGTTCCATGACACTAAATTTCCACAGATCATTATCTGTAGGGGAAAGTAGATGGAGAAAGGAGAAATAAGATGAAGAACAATTGAAAGAAGAAAAGAAGGGGGAGAAGATAACCATAAGAAGCATTTAGATTACTTCTTTAACAGTTATGGAGAGTTAAGTATTGTCTGTAATATGAATGTTTTAAACTATAAAATTAATTTATCTACTTCATTTTATCACTATTTTTTGTGCATTCTTTATCAATCTAAATGGAAGAACACTGTGAATACTGAAAGCACTATACAGTTAACATTAACTGGTACACTGTATAAAAGGCACAGTTGGGGAAGAAAAGATTATCATTGCTCTAAGTATTGATAATGACATCTAATGTTTATAATCACAGAGACAACTGCTAGGCTTCCAATAATAAAAAGAAACCACTGCTATACCAGAAAACTCAAGAAACATGTCATCCCTTTACAACTTGCTTGAAGGAAACAATTTTCTTCAGTATAATGCTTAAGATACAAGAGAGATTAGATAAAGGTCAAAAGCACTTAGAATTTAATTATCTGGCCCTAATGTCAATGGTTTTAAAAGGATCAATGACCTTATTCATTGTTGGATCTTATATATCACACCTCTTGGAGAATCCCATCTAATTTTATGCACTCAGTTTAGGTGTTTGAGACAAGATATAAAAAGCACTATATGCTCCTTTTATTGAAAGAGGTTTCTTGAGGGAACTATTCAGCCTTTTTAAAATCAGAATTTTTCTCTGGTGGCATGCGTCCACTCAATGTAAAGGACTGCAGATTCTACCCCAATATTAAATAGAAGAGAGCTCTGTAAGACCATTAGATTTTATCTATATCAGATGGCACAGGGCACACCAGCCAACATCCACAAATGGAAGAAATGGGGACAAACCCCTCAGTGAATTCTCTGCCTGGAGATAGACATGGACAAACTGGTTCCTAATTTAAGAGAATCACAGAAGTACAAAACTAGTTGAGATGAAGTCAGGTCCAGGATTTTAAAAACACAGTACAGTCCTACCTGGGTTCACAAGTACTGAAATGCCTTACCAATAAATAAAGTCTTACAGTATCAAAGTAGAATTAGGCAGGTCTATTGCTTTGCTTAGATCACCTGTTTCCTTCATGGGTAAACATAAAGCTGAGTTTTCTGTATTTGTAATATATTGGTGCAAGAAAAATAGAATATTGTTATGATTATTTTTAATATTTTTAAACCATGAGAGCTGTTATATGCTTTCAGTCTTAATTTCAACATAATGACTTTTTTTTCTTGGATTATATTTAAATATATACCAATACATGCACATCTTTAAATATATTTTTCTGCCTATCTTAAATTCAGATTCTGAAGAAATACTGCAGAAGTCACTGACTATCAGTGAGGTAACCTAAGATGGGTGCAATCCCATGCCAATTGGTATCAGTGCCAGAGAACAGATGCAAGCATGTTCATTTGACTTGTATAAATTTAGCCTTTAGTATTACCACATTCCTTCATTCTGTCGCCTTCAGGTCAGTGCAGCACACCAGTCTTTGTTTCCAAACACACAGGCTGCAGCATTCTCAGATAGTTTTCTCCTGGAGGTGCACCCAGTTAGAAAGAGACAGTGCTATATCCAGAACCTAAATGTTATCAGTAGCTGGGACAGTTGCACTGAGTCTTGACTATGCATGACAGCATGATCTGTGTGGACAAGAGTGACACATGTAACAATAGTGTCACATGACAATGGAGTACAAGGCTTTACTAAGCTCTTAGTGTCCCTGTTGATGTCTTAATAAATGATTGGACATACTATTAGTAGATTTTAAGCTACTCTTAATACCCTAGTTTCAGTGGCCAGATTAATGTAAAAATGATTATCAGATAGAAGCATAAAAGAAGAAGGTAAAAGTAACTAAAATAGAATCAAATAGGTGAGGACAGAATAAAATCTAGAAATTTTATGAAAAAGTACATTAAGAGGAATCGTAAAATAAAGAATACATACAGTGAAATGAAATTTTTGCCACAATGCAATGAATAGATTTTACAATAGACTTCAATAATTGCATGCTTCTACTTGGACTGCATTCTAAGAAAGGACACTTTGTTGTGTGTTCGTATTCTAATATGAGGAATGGATTCTCATTCTTGCATGTATGCTAATCTGTAGGTATGTGTGTGTCACACAAATGCATACACTTTTAAAAATAATATTTCATATTTTCAAATGAAGAACACAATAAGCTGTTCATAAGTCTAGACTGTTTCTTCCAATTTCATAAACCAGAAAAAAAAATTTTAAAAATCTTGTGACTTATAGTAATACATAATTTCAGGAGCATGGTCCTCCCTTATTCTGCTATTAATATGTTTCACTGTTTTAATCACAATATATTAACTTACTGTATCCTCTAGCATCAAATTACTTTATAGGGCATACTTTTCTCCCACTTTCCAATTATAATAGGGTTATATAATTACAGCAGAACAGCTTGTGGCTTAGATGTGTTGGAAGACGTACTTGCACAGAAACAAACAACTTCCAGTGTTTTATGCTGAATTTCAAACTGCCAGGCTCAAATACCATGACCACCCACCCCAGGAGAAACAGACAATTAAGTAAATAGCAATAAGAATTTGAAGAGTGATTTAGTGAAATAAATAAATTAATCAAATGGAATCAACTAGACTAGGTTAGACTAGACTAGACTATTTCAGTTGGAAAGGACCTACAACAATCACCTAGTCCAACCACCTGATAAATTCAGGGATGACCCAATGTAAAAGCATATTAAGGTCATTGTCCAAATGACTCTTAAACAGTGGCAGGCATGAGGCATTGACTGCCCCTCTACAAAGCCTATTCCAGTGTTTCCTACTTCTTCCTAATGTCAGGCCTAAACAATCCCTGACACAACTTTGAACCATTCCTACACATCCTATCACTGGATACAAAGTAATACCCCAAATAAATAAATAGATAAATGTTTCCTTCTCCTACAGAAATTATATTTGAAGCATGAAAGATGAAGAAGCTCTTCAAGAGATGGAACGTTATACACTTCAGCAAAGCAAAAAAGGGATCTAGAGATATATTTTCTAGCATCCACATTGTGCTGCTTCCTTGGCAGTAAGCTTTCAGAACTGTTACCTTAGAAGATTTTGACTTTTTTTTTTTTTTTTTTTTTTTACCTATATATTTATCTTTCTACCATGTCACAAACAGAGAAGAATTTCAGAAGAAGAAATAAACACTTCACCTGGAACATTACTTAAGTCTGGGGATTCTTATTTTAAGATTTCATACATTTCATTTGCCTGACTTCTACATTTTCAATACATAGCCCTGCTCCAAAGTAATTTTCTAAATATGACCTCCTTGTCTTCTTGTGTGAGATGTGAAGATTTTAAAGTTTCAGAGACTCCTTTTATATTAAGTTCACTAACTATGGAGAAGCTTGGAAACACATTAAATACTAAAAAAAGTAGTGAAGCAGAAAAATGATTGTCACTGACAAAAGCAATATATGAAACCTGGTATCCTACAATATCCTAATCGTTATTTATGCAGCCCCATAGTGTATGCAACATGTCATAGGCAAATAGAAATGACAACAGCTTTAGGAACACAGAAAGTAGATAACTGGAGAGCAGAAGGCCATCATCTGTTTTTCCAGACACTGACAAAGTACCCTAATGATCCAGTACTACATCTGCATGCCTTGCTATCACTTGAAATCACTGATACCTTAATAGGCAAAACAGCTAAAAAGCAATTAGGATAATACTAGGATCGGGGTTTATTTGTTTGTTTAAAATCTTTTCTTAAATGCCCTTAAGACTGCTTTGAATTGTCATGCTCTTCATCTCCCTCTCTGTCTAGAGATAATGACTATACTCCTCCAGAATGAAGAGAAACAAAAGGAGAAACTCAGAACAAAGTTCCAACCACTGAATTAGGGACTGAATCAGTTATAACAGGTGGACATAAACATCTGGTAAATTCTGAAAAGAAAAATATTCTGATGGCATTTAGGGATACTCCTGGTACACTGGACTGATTCTTTCTACCTTTCTTACTGGACAGTTTAAAGGAGTAAACTGAGAAAAGCTCTCCTTAGACATTGAAAATATCTCCACTTGGTTCTTTGATCTTGGCTTAAACACATTACATCTCACTTAAGCTGAAGATTTACTTCATTAGAGAAAAGGGTAATCCAAAGATCTCTGTCTAATCAAACAAAAGAGAGTCAAAAGCAGTGCTGTGAGCACCTTCAGGTTCTTCTTTCCATTTTGAAACTGAAATCTAACAATTTACTAAATTTCTTTATTGGAGCTCACTGTAGTTGAAACAGTAGTAGTGGCGTTGTCCCAGTGCCAGTTCTTTTACCTGGTGTGCAAAGAACCAAAACACACATAGAGTTAAGATATTAGCTTTATTCAAGTTCTGTGCAGAAAAGGGTGCTAGGTGGTGATTCACAAAGCTATCACACCTGGCTATAGCCAGGCAACAAATATATACCATTCAAACATATGAACACTCTCACTTATTTCATTAGTACACTCGCACTTGAAAGCTATTGGAGGATTCCCTGATCATCTTGATTTGAAGGTACAATGCATTTTAAATGTATTATGCATGTTTATTTGGGTAAGAGATTTTTTCTATCTAGGAAGTGTAGTTTTCACTTTAAAATAATATTATAATGAGATAGTTCAAACTCAGGGCACAATTTTGGGGACTTTGCTGACTCTTCCAAATGGTGTTTATCCTCAAGGATGCATGTGTGGTGGAGATTAAAGGATTATTTTATCATTCTTTAGGCACCCATTCCTCTTTCTTATCTTATGAAGCCCTTAATCCATCACCCATTCTCCTTTCTGAGACTGCCTTATCTTATGGTAAACAGTGTCAGCCAAACTTCAAACAATCAGTCATCAGTCAACTAATTTCTGATTTAAATCTGCTTATGTTGAGATTGTTTGTTGATACTCTTATTCATTAAAAAAAAAAAAAAAAAAAAGGAAAGAGAAGGACTAGGTTTAAATTTTTCAAAGCTTGAGCTGGTTTCTGCTTATACAAGATGGAGAAATAAAACCTGCAAGGTTTGTAGTCTTTAAACTGGAAAAACTTGCACAATTGTCTTGATAGTTCCAATCATGACCACTGGCATGTGAATACCATTCTTAAGAAGAAATGTTGCCTTTCTTAACTGTATACTTATTTACAAGCCTATAGGAATGTTTTCTATTTCTTGAATTAGTGCAAAAAGTCATATTTGTGCAACACCTACAAAACAGATGAGCAGTATCTATTGGTATTCATAGTGGATATACAACTTTCATTGAAGTTGTATAAGTGAACTCAAAGAATAGTTTTCCTCTGCAGTATTATGAAAATATTTTGTATTTTTCTCATAACAGAATCTGCTATTCTATACAATTATAAATATAAGTAAGAAAAAGGAATGTTAAACTGATAGTCCTTAAGAAAGACAAAACTATCAGTCAATAATTCATAAATATTTTCTGAAATGAAATACTAACATTTGCTCTTTTTACTTAGGCAGTGATTAATATGAGCTTCTCTGAATATGGGATTTGTCCTGAATTTCTTGTAAAATGCTGACACTATAAGACTAAGAAATATTTGATCAGATATGGAGTTCAGAAAAAGCTTAGTTTAGCTTTTAAAATGCTCAGCTTGCCCTAGTTTCAGATGGTTTTGGTTTTTTTGTCTGCATGTTTTTACCTAAAATTGTATTGGTCAACTTATTACTGAAGAAAATTAATCTATTCTCACTTCAGTAATTAATGGGACATGAAGAAGTTGGAAGTCTGTGCGAGATAGATCTTGTGATTTAGATCCTGTACTTTTGTTATTCTTGAAGAAAGAGTTTTAAGTAATAATATGCCTTCCAAGCAAGGATTTATAAAGTAATGTTGTTTAAATAAAATTCCTAAATAAAATATTTTCTTCTGAATAAATGATTTAATGTTTCAGTTCTCTTTATACTCCTATTTTTACTAGATCACACTATCTAGTACAGGCAGCCTGACCAGGAAGACTGAGTAAATTAGTCCTTTGTCATGTAGGCACCCACAAAACAAACAGCAGCCACTATTAAAGAATCAGGGTTTATAGTAACCAAAGTTGCCAAGCACTCCTTCTGACCAAATACAAGTTTGCATGTCTGTTAAGAATTAAACGCTGTACAACTAATTCCTAAAGCTTAAGGAAATATTAACTAAAATGAGCACACATTCACTCATCAAGGGGAAAGCTCCCACAGGACAGGATGAGGGAACTGGTGGGTTTTAGCCTGGAGAAGATAAGACTTTAGGGAGACTGTATAGTGACCTTCCAGTGTTTAAAGGGGGCCTACAGGAAAGATGGGGAGAGACTCTGTCAGGGAGTGTAGTGATAGGATATCAATACAATCTAGGGGCTAAAGGGATTGAGAGCAGCCTTGAAGAAGACTTGGGGGTAATGATGGATAAGAAGCTCGACATGAGCCAACAATGTGCATTTATAGACCAAAAGGCCAATTGCATCCTGGGCTGCATCAAAAGAAGCATGGCCAGCAGATCAAGAGAGGTGATTCTGCCCCTCTCCTCTGCTCTGGTGAGACCTTACCTGGACTACTGTGTCCAGCTCTGGGGCCCTTAACACAGGAAAGACATGAACCTGGTGGAGTGGGTCCAGAGGAGGGCCATAAAAATGATCACAGGGCTGGAACACCTCCCTTATGAAGACAGGCTGAGGCAGTTGGGGTTGTTCAGAAGAGAAGGCTCTGGGGAGACCTTATAGCAGCCTTTCAGTACCTGAAGGGGGCCTACAAGAAAGCTGGAGAGGAACTACTTTTAAGTCCCACTCTGGTGGACTGTTTACAAGCATGTAGTGATAGGACAAGGTGCAATGGTTTTAAACTAGAGAAGGGTAGATTATATTGGATGTTAGGATTTTTTTTGTTATGAGGGTAGTGGAACTCTGGAACAGGTTGCCCAGGGAGGTGGTGGAGGCCCCATCCATGAAGACATTCAAGGTCAGACTTGATGAGGCTCTAAGCAACCTGACCTAGTTGAGGATGTCCCTGCTTACTGCAGGGGGGTTGGACTAGATGACTTTTAGAGGTCCCTCCCAACCCAAGGCATTATATGATTCTATGATTTCAAAAAATATACCCTTGTTTAGTTGAGTTTCAATTAGAAATAGACAGCAGTCAGTCTGCTCAGACTGGATGCTATTGCGATAAGAAGAAACACTACTGTTTTAGTAGAAGTTATAGTCTAGAAGTGTGGAAGCTTTCTGAGCCATCTTTTGTGGTTTGAGCAGTCCCTATCTGGAGTTGGATAGGAAATAATTTTTCATCAATATTGTGATCATATAAAGGCCTTCAATAAATCATGAAATGACCTGATACTCTCCAGGAAACACAAATTTTATTTACTTGATTTTGTGAAGGAATGGACAAAAAAAATGATCTAAATTTGAGACAACTATGCTCTCTGTTGCATCGTTCAAGTAGAAGTCACTCTGTTTTACTGTTGCCTCTTAATCTTTGTTTCCAGTATCTCCTTTGACCTTTTTTTTTTCTTCCAATCTTCAAAAGTTTTTTCTTTATTCTAACGTGTTTAATGAGTCTCACCAGGATTCACTCTAAACCAGCTATACCACCACTGCTTTTCCTCATAAGAAATCTATGAAAACAATGATCTAATACAACTGGTTTAGGATATATTTATATTGCTATTTAAGAAAGCATCATGGTATCCCTCTCCTGTGACTACATGGCACAGACTGATTTATGGTCACAGTGTTTGGGGATGTATACTTACAATGCAGACTTCTCTTGAAAAGAGCTACTTGGAATAATCCAAAATAGACACAAGGAGTGACCTAACAATTAAACAGCTTTGAAATTAGGAAATCAATGCTTAAACTCAGTCCCTAAATCCAGTTATTCAACAGTACATATGCTCTACTATTCACCTTGCAAATTTTGATGTTGTTTTAAATCTGTTAAAGCATATTAAATCTTTGCTAATTTTTTTTGTTTGTTTTAATCTTTCTAATTCCTAAAGTATAGTAATTTTTACCCACAAAAAACTACTTTGAGTAGTATAAAAACCCCAACTGTTAGTTACTGACTCTCAGTGGGAAATTATAACTCCACAGCTAAGACATTGCAAGGGAGTTTGTGTGTATTCCTACTCACTTTCCAATCTAAGTGAAACAAGTTTATTTCCAAAGTCATGTATGTTTACTTTCAGTATTGATATTAAGCAAATGAAAAACTGTAATTAGTATCTAGTTCATAATTTTTTAGATATTCAAAAATTAGGCTACATATAATCTTCAATTTAAACAAAAGTGAATGTCACCTGTCATCTATTCTGTCACACTATGTTTCATATACACAAATTTAGTTAATTGACCTATTTACTGTTTTATGGTAGAGTCTAAGAAGATGATATCTGAGTAGAATGAAATAAGCTGCTAATAGTAGATTGCTGAGATATATTTTTTCCCTAAACCTACTTTTTTTTTGTGAAGAAATGGATACAAAAATGTTAGAATTGTCAAATACATTAATAATACGTCTCTTGTTAAAAAAATTTATATTATTTTATTGATCTAAAAATGTGATTTCTGTAAACAACATACTCAATAGCCTTTTAATTTTGTAAAAATTAATGTGTATAGAAACATGTATATTAAAGCTTTATAAGTAATTAATGGTGCAATTTTACTTTTAAAATGTTTATTTTACCAAATTGGTTGAGCAGCTTTTACTGCTGAATGGTCATAAGATACAATTATTAAATGAACCTGTCAAGAAACAAGACTTTTTTAGATACCTAAATGCATTTCATACTGATTACAATCAATGTCTATGTGTTTAAGAAGATAGATTACTTAGCTGGAAGCTACTTTTTTCTGTGAGTCTGTCACAGTTTAGGGTCAGGGCAACCCCTTAGACCTATAACAGATACTCTCTGTTAACCCCCCTTCCTCCCCAAAGGGGAAGAGAAAGGGAATAAGCAATTAGAAAAGGAAACTAGAACAGCTTTAATGAAAATAATAATAATAAAAAAAAAAACCAACCCTACAATATTTACAAATATATACAAAACGAGTATTGAACCCAACAAGTATCCCCCTGATGGTAATTACATCACCATCACTGATGCTGTGGAGCAGGCACCAGGGAAGTCCCAGACTGGGCCCTGCAGCAGACAGGAGCTGTGTTCAGGAGCTGGATTCTGGTATCAGATTCAGGAACACAGAGAACGGGATCTAAGGCAGAATGGACAGAGTCCTTGGATACTCTGAGGGAGGAACCGAAAGAGGACCTGAGCCAAGCCAAGCAAAGCTGGCAAAGCAGTCCAAGAGGGGTAAAGAGCCTGGGAGTCCCCAGAGAGAGAGCAGCCTATAGACCCTTCAGATCCCTCTGCTTTATACCGAATATGATGTATATGGGATGGAATACTTTGCTGGTTTGGGGCCACCTGCCCTGTCTGCTCCTTCCTGCAGGTGCAGCCTTTCACTTTCCTTCATCCCCCAATGTGGGACACAAGATCCAGCAGTGGCCTTCGTCTGCACGCCAGTCCTTGGTAGTAACTCTAAACATGGGGTGTTATCACCACTAGAAGCAGACACTGTCTGTGAAAACAGGTTTCTAACTTCAGAAAGTGCAGTTAGAAGAACTGAGCTGAAAAGTAGAATCACTTAACAGAATTAGTTCTGTTCTCACAGAGTCTAAGGACAGAGTCTAAAATATAGTAAAACTTTGAATGAACAGAACTGTTAGATGAAGTATACTATATTAAACATATTCTAAAACATTAAAAAAAAAAAATAAAGCTTAAAAATTTTATTTAAAAAGACAATTATCCTCTGTTCAGGATTTCTTAAGCTTGTATATTCCCTCACAAAAACCAAAATAGTTGTTCACAATCACTGTGGAAAAAATCTATATGTTGGCTTTTTTCATCACATAAACACACCTTGTACATTATTCGTTTAGTTATTTTGTACAGAATGGAATAGCATTCAATAATGACTGAAAATCACAAAAATGTTTCTTACTTAATATATATTTTTATTACCTACCCAGTTTGATATCTATTGATACATACAATTTTTTCTAGTCTTGTATGGCCATCTCCCATACTCTAGGTCATGGCAAAGTCCATGGGACCTGACAGGATACACCCAAGGATGCTGAGGGAACTGGTGAATGAGGTTGCTAAACCACTATCTATTATATTCCAAAAGTCATGGCAGTCTGGTGAAGTCCCCACTGACTGGAAAAGAGGAAATATTACCCCATATTCAAAAAGGGAAAGGTGGATGAACTTGGGAACTATAGGCCAGTCAGTCTCAATTCTGTGCCTGGTAAGATCATGGAGTAGATCGTCCTGGAGTCACTACTGAGGCAAATGAATAACGATGAAGTGATTGGCTGCAACCAACATGGCTTCACCAAGGGCAAATCATGCCTGACTATCCTGGTGGCATTCTATGAGAAGGTTACAACATCAGTAGATGGGGGAAGAGCAACCGACATCATTTACCTGGACTTGAGAAAAGTCTTTGACATTGTCCTGCATGACATTCTGGTCTCCATGCTGGTGAAATATGGGTTTGATGGACGGACAATTCAGTGGATAAAGAACTGGCTTGAATGCTGCTCACAAAGAGTGGTTGTCAATGGGTCGGTATCCAAGTGGAGACCAGTGACAAGTGGAGTCCCTCAAGGATCAGTCCTGGGACCAGTCTTGTTTTACATCTTTGTCAGCAACATGGACAGTGCCATTGAGGGTACCCTCAGCAAGTTTGCCGATGACACCAAGCTGTGTGGGGCGGCTGACATGCTGGAAGGGAAGGGACGCCATCCAGAGGGACCTTGACAGGGTGGAGAGGTGGGCCCATGCCAACCTCATGAAGTTCAACAAGGCCAAATGCAAGGTTGTCCATCTGGATTGGAGCAATCCCAAGCACCAGTATAGGCTGGACAGTGACTGGCTCGAGAGCAGCCCTGAAGAAAAGGACTTGGGAGTACTGGTGGATGAGAAACTCAACATGAGCCGTGTGCTCTTGTAGCCCGGAAAATCATATCCTGGGCTGCATCAAGAGAAGCGTGGCCAGAAGGTCAAGGGAGGTGATCCTCCTCCTCTACTCCACTCTCATGAGACCTCACCTGGAGTACTGCCTCCATTTCTGGAGCCCCTATTACAAGAAGGACATGGATGTGCTGAAATGTGTCCAGGGAAAGGCCATGAGGATGATCATCAGGCTGGAGTACCTCTCCTATGAGAACAGACTGATAGAGTTGGGATTGTTCATTCTGGGGAAGAGAAGGCTCCGGGGAGACCTTATTATGGCCTTCCAGTATCTTAAGGGGGCCTACAAGAAAGCTGGTGAGGGACTTTTTAGGCTGTCGGGCAGTGATAGGACTAGAAGGAATGGATTAAAACTAGAGATAGATCGATTCAGGTTAGGCATTAGGAAGAATTTCTTCACTGTGAGGGTGGTGAGACACTGGAACAGGTTGCCCAGAGAGGTGGTGGAAGCCCCATCCTTTGAGATTTTTAAGACCAGGCTGGATGGGGCCCTGAGCAACCTGCTCTAGTGGGAGGTGTCCCTGCCATTGTCAGGGGGATTGGAACTAGATGATCGTTAAGGTCCCCTCCAACCCTGACAATTCTATGATTCTATAGTCTCAGTAAAATTTACAGTTTTTACTTGTCTGATAAACAGTCTACAATTTATGTGAATTATGCCTTCATTTCAAAAATCAATATAATAGAACTTTTTCTTCATGTATTCATTGCTACTTATCTTTTTATTAAAGAATACTACTGTGGTGTGTTTATATTTTTTCCTCTGATACTAAAATGTAAACTGCTATTCCCTTCTTACAAACAACTCTAGATGGGCTTGAAAGTTTTAGAAACATCTTCACACTGTCCCATAAGTGTTATAAAT
Source organism: Megaceryle maxima (assembly GCA_024605025.1). NCBI lineage: Eukaryota > Metazoa > Chordata > Aves > Coraciiformes > Cerylidae > Megaceryle > Megaceryle maxima. The sequence continues at coordinate 39,993 of JANHGN010021812.1, read as the reverse complement.
TTTGGATGTTGGGTTCTCTGGTTCTCCATTCTCTTATTAACACAGAAAAAACAACAGCAATAAATAAGCTGTTCCCCAGAAGAAATTTCTTGAATTCATGGAGGAGTTCACCTGCTTATTTTGAACATGCATAAATATAAATGGGAATGGAATTTAAGTCTAATGGCTGAATGTCACAAAATTAACTAAAAAAAAAAAAGTCTTCTTGTCTACATGACTCTGATTGCCCATGGAATCATCAGTCACCTGGGAGAAATATGGATGTCTGAATCTCTCAAGTGCCACTCCCCATTTGTGTTCAGAAAGTAGCACAAGAACAAAGTAAGCTTGTGCAGGCTTTTACCTACATCTCACTACATTTTGCTCACCAGCCTCAGGATCACAAGGATCCAGTCTGCTGGCTGTATCTCAGGGCCTTTTTAGATTAAATATAATGAAGTGCCAAGAAAAGCTCTATGCTATTTTGGAAATTTGCTCCAAAAACTTCTCTTTGCCCCTTATTTTTACTTGTTTTCAAACAGTTTGCTCTTTTTGAAAAGTAATGAAACATTAGTAGTATAATTGTGCCTAATGCTTGGAGTAATTTTTTTTAAGTTGTATTTTTTTTCACCTTACTCTTCCCTTTTGTAACACTTCATACAGTGTCTGCTAACCTTCTATTTAAAATCTTCAATAGAAATGTGAATCGTATTATGCATTGCTGATCACGCACTTATGCAATACCTCCTTTGAGATAAACATTAGTCCAGAGGAGGTAGATAACACTGTCTGGACCTTCAGCTTTATTCTGCATGCGAATAATAAATACATTTAGAATTATTACAAGAGTATTCCTTCCTTCACAGTCATCATGTGTTTTCATCTGGGGGGAAGACATGAGGAAAGAGAAGTTAGATTTTTTTAATCATTTCTCAAATACAAAGACACTATAGTCAGCATGTAGCAAACAACTGCATACTGAAGTAAAAATCTGAGCTACAAAACATTTCCATTCAATATGGGAATAAAAAGTGTGTAATGAAGGAGAGATATCAAGTAGAATAATGAAGTCTAAACTATACCAAACTGAATGGGAATTTACCATGAATGGGGAATAAAGGGCAGAAGACATAAAGGTCATGGAGTTATCACAGTTCTCACACAGTAAGTAGAATTACTGTGTTTGAACTGATGAAAAATTATGGTCAGAGTACAGTGCTACAAATTATGGTTCAAGTGACTTCTCTAGACAGCAGATGACTTTAGGAGAGCATGATTAATATACAAAAGAAAGAAATTGTGCTGTGATAGTGAACAGTCAAGAAAATCAGCATGCATGCTAAAGATTATAGGAATATGAAAATGAAATTAATATTTGCTGGTGTGTACAGAATATGAAGGAATTGAACTCTCTAAGATTTTCTCTCTATAGTCTTGATTTTACTGGTTTTTATTTTTGTTGATGCTTCTTCCTCCCTACATTAAGGCAAGTGGGAGAAATCCCACACAATACAGAAAGCACAAAAAATATCCAAGGGAAAAATGCTGCTGTGTTTCTGGTTTCTTTTAGAATTATTTTTGTGGAAGGTATTAATTTTTAATTGTATGAAAGTGCTGAGTTGTTTGGCTTTCATAAGTATTCAAGGAAAATGCAGCATGGGCAAGGACTGAGGGTCAGAGCCTGAGCTTGAAAGCAGCTCCTGAGCACAAAGGAGGAAGACTCAGTTAAAGCTTCTTTTATCTCTTTGTCACTCATCTGTCCCATGTCTGAGCCAGTCGTGGGCACTAGCAGCCAGATGGGATATACTGTAGGGGGCAATGGATTGCCAAGCTGTTTGTAATACTGCAGTTCAAGCTGCAGTATCCCATGCAAAATATAGCAGCATTTATTAAGTTGTCTATTATACTTCTGTCTCCTTTGCCTCCAACAGCTCCTCTGAGAATCCAACAGCTCCTCTGAGAGTCCAACAGCTCCTCTGAGAGTCCAATGAAGAGCTACAAAGATGATGAAGGGATTGGAACATCTTTCTTATGAGGAAAGGATGAGAGCCCTGGGACTGTTTAGCCTGGAGAAGAGAAGACTGAAAGGGGATCTTATTAATATTTACAAATATCTGAAGGTTAGGTGTCAAGTAGAAGGGGCCAGTCTCTTTTCAGTTGTGCCCTGTGATATGATGAGAGGTAGTGGTAGCAAGGTGAAACACGGGAAGTTCCACCTCAACATAAGGAAAAACTTCTTCCCCGTGAGAGTGACAGAGCACTGTAACAAGCTGCCCAGAGAGGTTGTGGAGTCTCCTTCTCTAGAGACTTTCAAAACCCACCTGGATCTTGTGTGGCCTGCCCTATTTTTGGTCCTGCTCTGTCAGGGGGGTTGGACTCGATGATCTCCAGAGGTCCCTTCCAAATGCTACAATTCTATGATTCTACGATTCTATGAAATGGTGCTTAGAAGATAAAGTGTAACAGTGCTTGGATGGCTGGCTACCCCAGCTCTGAAATGGCTCTTCCAGGGTTCTTGTAGTCCTCCAGGGCACAGCATATGCTGTGAAAAAGAGTTAACATTGCAGTAAAGATTGTGGTTGCTGCCACTTGGAAATGTGGAAAGTCTGTGTGAAATCCCTCAAGAGAACAAAACCAATCTTCTAGGTAACTTACTTGATCTAGGAATAGCAGAAATGCAGGTAATGAAATAATTAGAGGTGTTTTAATGAAAAATACATTTACTGGGAATTCTGTTTGAACTTTTCTTGTGAATAAGAAATATATATATTATTGTTTAAAAAATGAATGAACAGCTGGTAAAGACATTTTTTAGAATATATATTTTTAAGTTCATTCAGTTAACTAACAAGGTAAGAATGTTTCCATTTATTCGGAACTGGTATATATATACAAATTTATAAAAATCAATATAAAAACAATTATTATAAATAGGATAAATATTGTAAAAATGTCATAAGAACAGTAAGCAAGCATTTTACTAAGACCATTCACAGAATCCCAGAATCATTTGAGTTGGAAGTGACTGCTAGAGATCATCTAGTCCAACCCCTCACTCCCCCCCCAACACAGATTTGCCTAGAGCACATTATACAGGATTGCATCCAGGTGGGTTTTAAACATCTCCAGAGAAGGAGGCTTCCCAACCTCCCTGGGCAGCCTGTTGCAGTGTTACATCATGCTCAAAGTAAAGAAGTTTTAACTCATTTTTAGATAAAAATTCCTGTGTTCCAGCTTGTGCCCACTGCGCCTTTGCCTGTCACTGCGCACCACTGAAAAGATTCTGGCTCCTTGCACCCACACTTTAGACATTTATAGACATTAATAAGATCCCCTCTTGGTCTTATCTAGGCTAAATAGTCCCAGCTCTCTCAACCTTTCCTCATAAGATAGATGCTTCAGTCCCTAGGCATCTTCATTGCCCTCCTCTGGTCTCTCTCTAGTAGTTTTCTGTCTCTCTTGAACTATGGAGCCCGGAACTAGACACAGTACTCCACACGTGGCCACAGCAGGGCAGAATAGAGGGGGAGGATGACCTCCCTTGATCTACTGGCTACACTCTTCTTAATACACCCCAGGATACCATTGGCCTTCTTGGCCACAAGCGCACATTGATGGCTCATGGGTAACTAACTGTCTACGAGGACTCCAAGATCCTTCTTATCAGGGATGCTCTCCAGCAGGTCTACCCCAAATCTATATTGATGCATGGGTTGCTCCTCCCCAGGTGCAGGACCCTACACTTGCCCTTGTTGAACCACATTAGGTTCTGCTCTGCCCAACACTCCAGCCTGTCCAGGTCACACTGGATGGCAGCACAGCTTTCTGGTGTGTCAACCACTCCTCACAGTTTTGTATCATCAGCAAACTTGCTGAGGATATGCTCTGTCCCCTCACCTAGGTCACTGATGAATATGTTAAATAGGACCAGACCCAGTAATGACCACCGGGGAACACCACTGGCTACAGGCCTCCAACTCAGCTCTGCACCACTGATCATGACCCTCTGAGCCCTGTCACTCAACCAGCTCTCAATCCACCTCACTGTCCATTCATCTAACCCACATTTCGTGAGTTTCCTAAGGATAAGGAACTTATGGGAGACAGCGTCAAAAGCCTTGCTGAAGTCAAGGTAGATGACATCCACTGCTCTCCCCTCACCTAACCAGCCAGTTATGACATCATAGAAGGCTATGAGATTGGTAAATCATGATTTCCTCTTGGTGAATCCATGCTTGATCTCTCCCAGTAACTTTCTTCCACATGTTTTGAGATGACATTCAGAATGATTTGTTCCATCACCTTTCCAGGGACAGAGGTGAGACTAACTGTCTGTAGTTTCCTGGGTCATTCTTCTTGCCCTTTTTAAAGAGTGGAGTGACATTGGCCTTCCTCCAGTCCTTAGGAACCTCTCCTGTTCTCCATGACCTTTCAAAGATGATGAAGAGTGGCATAGTAATAACATCTGCCATCTCTCTCAGCACAGGTGGATGCATACCATCAAGGCCCATGGATTGAAGGGATGAGACCAGGGCCTATGATCATGAGGCTACTTTCATCTGTCTGTAGATGGCCTCATAAAGTCTCTGACCTTAGCACCCGGGAGACAGCAGACCCCTTGTGACTGTTGGTTTGGCAGATGGGTGTCTCAGTGCCCTTTAACAGAAAGTCACCCACTGTGATTTCTCATCTTTTCTTTTTGTGGTGTTTAAGTGTGCTGCTTTTACAGTTACTTCCTGCAGCCCTTGTTTGTGGATGTCTGTGCATTATGTATTGAATTATACACAAGAATGTAAAAAGATCTAATCTGGGTCAGTTCAAAGGTCTATCCAGTCAACAAACCCCTTGTCTGATAGTTGCTAAAAAGATTAGCTAGGGGATTATTCTAAGAAATAAACTAAAAAGTGAAAAAAAAAAAATTTTACTCTAGTGTATCCTCAGATTTTCCATTGATTTGCAGGTCAAGGACTTCTGGAACTGGAGGTTTCACTCACGCCATTGTACTTATTAACTATTGATAGATCTACTCTTCATTAATTTATCCTGTTCTTTTTTTTAAAACATTAATATTTTCTGCCTCTACACTATCTGGTGAAAAAGGGTTCCACAGCTTATGTACAGTGTGTAAAAAGTTCTACCTTTTCTTTATTTCAAGCAAGATAACTGGCAATTGAATCAGGAGTTTTTACATTAGGAGAAAAAGTGAATAATATATAGAATCATGGAAGTATTTAGGTTAGGAAAGACATTTAAGATCATTGAATTAAACTGTTAGATAATCAATTCCAACTTCTCTAATTGTTTCTGAGTTCATAATGTTATGGACCTATGTCATAACTCATCTTGTTTAGGTCTTCAGGCTGAGAGTTTTAGTTTTTTTCAGTAATTCTTACACCTTAAATATGGGAAACAAGTGATAACAACTAAATTAGAAAACTTTATTGTAAGTTATGGTTATGTTTTTCACTGTTCATTAATTTTTTTCTTATCAGCATTGAACTTCATCTTTCATTTTGTAATATGGACATACAAAATCATTACATCTTTCTGTATTTCATTGTGCTTTGATTTACTTTTGACTACACTGAATAATCTTCTATCAACTTCAAATTTTGTCCCTTTTATGTTTAAATACTCTAAATAGTCTAGAAATTGATGTATATCTTTGTAGAATTTTATGAAAATCTGTTTCCATTGAAAAACTCAAGCCTTTATTTGTAGCATTTCTTTCACAGAATCTTACTTTTCCTTTTGTGAGAACTTGTTTGGAAACTTTGATACTTGACTGAATCAACATGATTAACATAGTTATTGATTCCTTCAAAAGACTCAAGTATTTCCTACTCTGACTGTCCTCTAAAATACATATATATAAAAAACCAAACCAAACCAACCAACCAACCAAAACAAAACAAAACAAAAAAACACAAAACAAAACAAAACAAAACAAAAAATACCAATAAAACAGTGGGTCATCTCTACCACAGCAGATCTATCATTTGGATTACTAATTTTATGTTAGTATGATTTAAACTTTTTTTTTATATAGTAAATGGATCAGTTAATAAGCTTGTATTTTACTGATCACACTAAGCAGAAAAATAAAAAACAGTGCTGTCTCTCTCTTTTAACACTGAAGCTAATTCTAATAATGTTAAATGTGACAACGAATTCTTATTTTGATTTTTATGTATTATGTGAATATCATCTCATTATGATGATTTTGACAGTTCTTCTCAAAACAAACAAAAAAATCAAGTTGTGCAATGCCATTAAAAAGTGAGAGTACTTATCTCTTTATATAAGGATGCATACTAGCAGTCCTTATGAAGCTATATGAGAGTTCTTTCTATTGGATGGGAAATTAAAGGAGTGGAAAGTGTGACTTCTAAGACCAAAAGAGGGAAGAAAAAGTCAAATGTGATTAAAGCAATTATATACCTCCATTTGCACCAGCAATGTTTTTTGTTGTTTTTTATCCTCAGCATGACATCATTTCAGGAATATGAGCATATGTAATCAAAAGATCTCTGAACTGAAGTGCTAGATAGAGGGAAAAATAGTTTTTGATGTGGAACAATTGTTATATTTCCTGCTTTATTCACCACAGCACAGTAAATGTTTTACTGTTTCCACTTATTTATTACTGAAGTCTGTTAAAAATATTATGATGTGTATGAAAGGAAAGATGTTGTTGTGACAAGGAATGTCTTGAATGGAGTTAGCTGTCCAGAATTCTTACCTGAGAGAGTGAACAACAAATTTAACTACTGTCACCTTCAATAGTTTCAAATAGCTTCTGTTTCTCTCTTGCTTAGTGAACAAAAATATGTATATTAATCATCCAAGGAGAGATGCTTAAGTCCCATACCCTAAGAATCATCATCAATGGAAAGTACACTACTCAATAAATAATAAAGATGGCTAAAATTCTATACTTCATTGGTTCATATCAGTGGTGTGGGATCTTGGCTGGAAGAAAACAGACACTGTTATCATGAACTGTCCTTGAACCATGGAAAGAGTGTGAAGGAACAAGAATGGTGAAGAAAAGGCAATGAAGCAAGAAGATAAAGCAGAACAAAGTAGAGAAAAACAGGATGTGGAGGGTACTGGGCGAGTTAGATAGCAACCAGTCATGTAGTAGATTTACGTGTGTGAACAGTGTGTGGGCTATCACATGTATCCAATCATCACTGTTGTTGGTGTGCGTGATCAGTGAAGCTTGCTCTATATAATCAAGGGATGTACCGATAAAAAGGTCTTCGCTTTATAACTCCCATGGAACTGCTGAAGTCCATTCTTCCCCCGCAAGTGGTAATGCTGCTTCCAATGCATGTGGTCCTTTGAACAGTACAAGAAACTGATTTATATATGTAGAAGGTATAGGCTGAATCACTAGCCTCATAGAATACATTTTATAAATAATTTTAGTAGAATGCCTGCTAAAATTCATCCTTTTGACAGAAGAATTTGCAATATAAATAACTAGTCAGTACACATGGAATTCTGGAGATGACACAGGAGGAACAATGTGACCTGAAGAACTGTCAAATGAGTAACTGATTTACTCCTTCATCTAGTACTTGTATTTCCTCTTCCCTGTAATTCTGCTAGGTAAACTTTAGAATTCCCGTAGATTTTGTTCCCCCTTAAGGGTAAGGTGACCTCATCATAAATATAAATGCAAAAATTTAGTCCAGAATAAGAAGAATGATTTGACAATTCAGTCAGAAGATACATCAGACAAAATAAATAAACTTCTCCTGAATTTCTCACATACTACTCATCCTTAAATGTCTATTTTTCATGTGATAAGCCATTAAATAGTAAGAGTCCAAAATGTATGAAATGAAATAATATTTTTGTCATCTCTAGATAAAAACATCATATTTTCTCAAAGCTATTTTCAATACCCTCTTTGTCACAGTTTTTATACTAATTTATATATACCTTCTTCTAGTGAAGATGGAAGTATCATTATCCCAGGAAGTAATTCAGAATTGAACCACCTAACAAAAATCACAAAAGCATTTAGCAATAAAACCAGTTTTTGTGCAAAGTCTTCTAACTTGTTAACATTGTAAAAGAACATACTTCTCTTTTCAAGCGTGTAAGTAAAGCCAGAGAAAGCTAATGTCAAAATTACATCCTGTAAAATATGGGATCAGTAGACTTCATAGATATGCTGCTCTGATAGTTTTGACATAGTAGTTAGTATGGGTCTATGCTTTGGATTTGTGCTGAAAACCAGTGTTGATAATACAGGGATGTTTTCATTATTGCTGAGCAGTCCTTACAGAATTTTCTGTCTCTCATGCCACCTCACTGGCAAGTGGACTGGAGGTGCACAAGAAATTAGAAGGGGACACAGCTGGGACAGCTGACCCTCGCTGACCAAAGGGATGTTCCATACTGAGTAACATCATACTCAGCATATAATTCTGGATTAAGAAGAAGGAAGGGGGGACATTTGAAATTATGGTGTTTGTCTTCCTAACTAGCTGTTATGTGTGATGGAGCCCTGCTTTCCTGGAGATGACTGAACACCTGACTGCCTATAGCAAGTAGTGAATGACTTTCTTTTTTTCCTTTGCTTGTATGCGGCTTTTGATTTACTTGTATGTCAACATGTGAATTTTCTCACTTTTACACTTCTGTTTCTCTCTCCCATCCCAATGGATGGGGCTATGAGTGTGGAGCTGTGTGGGATTCAGTTGCCAGCTGGGGTTAAACCATGACAACTGCAGTACAGTATCTCACTATCACATTATTAACCTAACTGACTTTCAGAAGTTTTCGTCTGGACTAGAAAATTAGAAAAGTCTCTCATCTTCAAATTCTGAAGTTCTACTGGACATGAGCATCAAGTGGGTACTTGCAGCCCCGAAGGCCAATTGCATCCTGGGCTGCATCAAAAGAAGTGTGGCCAGCAGATCGAGAGAGGTGATTCTACCGCTCTACTCTGCTCTGGTCAGACCTCACCTGGAATGATGCGTCCAGCTCTGGAGCCCCCAGCACAGGAACAACATGGACATGATGGATTGGGTCCAGAGGCAGGCCATGAAGATGATCAGGGGGCTGGAGCACCTCTCCTATGAGGACAGGCTGAGGAGTTGGGATTGTTCAACCTGGAGAAGAGAAGGCTCTGGGGAGACCTAATAGACACCTTCCAGTACCTGAAGGGAGCTTACAAAAAGACTGGAGAGGACCTGTTTACAAATGCCTGTAGTAAAAGGACAAGGGGTAATGGTTTAAAATTAGAAAGGAGTGGATTTAGATTAGAAATAAGGAGGAAGTTCTTTACCATGAGAGTGGTGGAGCACTGGAACAGGTTGTCCGGGGAGGTGGTTGAGGCCCCCTCCCTGGAGACATTCAAAGTGGTGCTTGACAGAGCTCTGAGCAACCTGCTCTAGTTGAAGATGTCCCTGCTCTCAGCGGGGGGTTGGACTAGGTGACCTCTAGAGGTCCCTTCCAACCCAGACATTTCTATGTTTCTATGTCTCTAAGCTGATCTGATTATAACTATCTTCCTATCTTGAATTTGGCAGTGGTTTTAACAAACATATTTTCCAGTATACTTACATTTTTGGATGTATATGTATTACCAGATAACACGGTTGGTTGAGCTCATTTTAAATGTATTCAAATTGTTTTTCATAAAGACATAAGCTTTTATTTTTACATACCACAGGAAATTAGCTTTACATCTCCCTGACTTATAGAGTGGTTCATTTTGCAGAGGTGCTTAAATATGCAATGCTTACATTATTTTAACTGATGTAAAACATTCTGTGGATCGAAGAGTAAACATCAGAGTAGGAGATGTACTCTCTAGGATTCTTATGCTCTCAGACACTATATCAGTTATGAATAATATACTTGAATGTTAGACAGACTGCACAGCTCTGTTAATGGCCTAAAATTTTATTATTGTGCTTGAATAAAGAATCAGCACAAAGGACTAAGGTTCCTGTCTTAGTCAAACATCTAAGACTGCTTCTCTATTGATCAGGAGCTATAAATAGAGTTGCAAGAATAAAGTTCTGAAAATTTTTAAGGCAGAAAGTCCTGAATCAGAAATCAAACATGTCAAGGAGATAGTCGCTTTTGGAAGACAGGAAGAAAGCAAAATTAACAACCCTGACTTTTAAATCTCAAGAAGTTAAGAACTGCTGACCCAGTGAAGACCACAAAAGGGTAAATTTGGAAGACTGGCTTCCTAGATCCATTTTTTGTTTAACTCTTTTGTTCTGATAGAGCCCCGTTGAGCCCCATTGTCTCACAGGACCAAGAAAATTACTTGACCAAAAATCTATTTACCCACAGTATGGGTGATATATAAGACCTAGTACAGTTCTGATTTTCTATTTTCCTACTTCTTTTTTACAGGGAATGGGTAATACATTTTAAGATTTTAAATCAAGCATTCAGCATTCTGTCTTCCCATTCCACCTTGAAGTAACTCCATCCTTGCCAAGACCTAGATTTGGGCTCTGGCTTGATAGATAGACTGTATCACTTAGATTTTTCCTGTCCATTTATGCTAAAATTTTATAAGAGATGATGTTCCTTAGGTGATGTTGGGAATGAAAAAAAAAAAACAAACAACCCAAAAAAAACCCACAACCCACCAAAACCAACCAACAAAACAAACCCACAGAGTAATAGAACAAAGTGAGTCATTCTTTCAGGTTTACTGAACTTGATTAAGATATGTGATCTAATTTTGGTTTCCTTTTGAATTTACTCCGAGAGTATTAGAAATAAGAATCCTACCTTATTCCTCAGTATGTTATGACTTAGCTCATTTTGACAGATCTTTGAGTGTTGGAGTTCACCATTCACTGATTTTCACGTCACTGAAAATGACTGGGGGGGAGAAAGAGAGATGTTGACCTTTCCAAATCCTAACCAAATATAGTCAAAGAAGTTTAAGATAAAGGTGTTTAAATTTCAATAATAAGGCTAAAGGTATTTAACACATTAATTTTAGAAGTTCCTTTTTTTTTATATGTTCTAAATTGCTGAACAGGAAAATACCTCAATATTGTTCTCATTTTGTAGCATCAGAATCCAAAAAAACCATAAGAAAAATGACAATGACAATCTTGTTAATAGTAATAGTATTTCATCAGAGAGGAGAGTTGTTTCACATAGCTTTTCCAACTTTTGATTTAAAAAAGGAAAGAATAAATTTTTGTGAAAATCAAAATGCTTATCTAAGCACTGCCAATATCTTTATTCTAAATCATTATTCCAGTTTTGGTTGTGAAAAAAACCAGCAAAACAAAACCAAAGAAATACTAGAGAATAAAAAATAAAACCTAAAGAAATGTTATGCAATAAAAATCACCTAACAAAACACCTCACCCTTTTTTAGCATCATTTTAAAACTTGCAAAATCCTCCAGTGTAAAATTTAAGATAAGATAATGCAAGGTCTTCTTACACAAAGAATATTTCAGAAAAAAGAAAAAAAGTAAGTTTCTATCTAAAAGATAGCTGCAAATAAATGTAAGGAAAAATTCTAAAATGTAACTTGCAGCAGAACATGCCAGGCAGCTTTTACCCTTGAATATTACATTTGCTGTTTAAAGTCAAGCATAATTCCTACACAGTCTGTAAAGAAATAATACAGGCAAAAAGTAATTCTGTCTAGAAAATTTTACTGTAACAGACGTTTGAGTTATAAATATGCTGATCAAACTGTTTCACTGTGTTAAACAAAGAATAGATGTAGATCATATCTGGTTTTGATTTGTGTATCAGAGTGATGAGTAGAACACAGTAAAGACTTCTTTCTGTGGAAAGGTAGAACCCTAAAATTTCATCGGTTGTTGTTGTAACATCTTTTGTGTAAATACAACTTCTCAAAATTGCATTTGCAAAAGTGGGATGGAATGGGGAACTCTTTCCTGGATGTTCAGCTGGGTGGAGGTGGTTCACACAGGAATTAGAGAACCTGCAAGTATAGTGCCTCATCAGAGACCCAGAAATTCAATGCTAGCTTAGAGATGTGATGGAGACGCAATGTCATGCCCTGAGGATCCAGGAAGGACTGAATGGAGTTTGTTGCAAACTAGAAGACAGTGAAAGCTGATGGACTAAAATCAAGTTTGTCTTTGTGTACAGTCTGCAGGAATGGAGAAGATTTGCTTGCAAATTATTTTTTAAAATATGTATCACCTGAGTGATCTGAATTTCCTCTGTATGAAAAGTTACCTTGCTCTAATTAAAACTCTGAAAACAGTCTGTAGAAATTCAATGGCTTTTGATGATACTGAATTATTCATAGTAAGGAAGACGGGCAGGTGTATCTGTGTCAAGCATTTTACTGTTCAAGGAACTGCCATTCTGCCTGCGGAGATTTCCATCCATATGTAGATTGCTACTTCTCTTCATTCCAAATTGAGCTCTAGACGAACAGTTCATGTAATGTAAAACATTATTTTGTGACCACAGCCATTTACAAATCCATTTTAATGCATTTAGTGAAGGACTGAAGGTATTCATATAAGAAGGCTGGAGAAGTGAGTGAGAAGAAAGAATGTGAAATCTAGATGAAGGTGCAGAGGAAACCAGTGCTGATTATGTCATTCATCTGACTTTTCAAATAAAAAAGTTTAAAAGTCTACCAGCTGAAAAAGGTTAAAACAGCAGAAGAGCTGCATATATAATCTTGAGGATTATATAAGATTTCTAAAATCCTGCTGGACTGACCTCTCAAAGAGATGGGTAGCAAAGTTCCTAATTTAGGAATTCTTTTAGGGTTTACAGTTAAACTCTTGAGTTACACGGATTGTCATTACTCAGTCACTTCATATGTGGAAACAGGTATGTACTTGCCTGAAGGAGTCTGGTTTTGAAAACTGACATATCTGTAAAATACATGTATCTAAATTTCACTGTCTATTCTTCAATGCCACTTAATTCAAACATTTTGATTCCTTTTTTGTTTCCCATAATGTATAGATACTTTTGAAATCCTGCCTAGTGTGTAAAAAACTATTAGCTACTAGACAGCCTTCTTTTGTTGGTCCTCTCAGCAGTTCTTGACATTGGCATTGTTCCCTTATATAATTAAAATTAAAATGTTTATTTTAACAGAAACAAAGACATAAATCAAGGTACGTGGAAATTTCTAAATATACCTTCAGGCATATTGAGTTCTTCAAGAGTTTGGAAATTTCAAAGCTTACATAGCTGTAATTGAACTAATAAAACCTCAGTAATTGTCCATTTTAATTGGCCTTCAGCATTCTTAGATTGAAATCAATTATGTAGAGCTACAGAACTGAAGTACAGAGTGAGCCTTGAATTATCTATCTGCATAATTATATACTAAATTTGTGCTGAATATGCTCTCACTTGTAAGTGAAGTGCTGAGGAAAAAGAACTACTTAAAGCCACATATTATAAAGTCAGTAGTTTTACTTTAGTAAAAACCACACATTTGATATTAGCAGTTAAGGAGCAGCTTGTGTACTTATGTGGTAGCCAATGAACTAAAGGATAATGTATGAATAAGGAAGTAACCCAAATGTAAAGTGACCGCATTAGAATACCAGAGCACAAAATTGCAGCTCATTCTTTAGAGGCAATGACTTCTGATTTCAACAAATAGGCCGCCTTTTGCAAACCAGTTCTGAATAGCTATTTCTATTAATTACAAAGTCAGATGTAGAAGTCCAGTGAAGTATGATGATTGGTGAACAGATTGTTGACAGATCTTGAGGGATAAACATGAGGAATGAATGCTCTTGGTCAGTCCAGTATAGTCCAAGATTTCAGTTCCTAAATTTTTCAATTGCACTGATTCCTTTAACTGGTAAATGGTTACACAGATAAATATAGAATAAATAAATCACAGAATAGTTGAATGGGAAAAATGCTCTGAAATATTTTCATCCAAATTTGGGTCAGGTGGTGTAGGTTGCTCAGGATTGTGTCTGCCTGAGGATGGAGATCTCACCACCAATAAAACCAGTATCTTTATTTAGTCATATTTAACATAGAGGGACATTTAAGACAGACCAAAGGGACTTCTAAGACACTGCCTAGAAATTACCATCCTCATATGCCTTCAGCAATTCTGTTGAGCAGAGTCCTTATAGAGCCTTGTCTGTTCCATCTACTAGATCCAACAAGTAAATCTATATAGGGATTGGGACATTAAAGATAGAAAAGTATGCTTCATGGGCTCTGGTAGGAAGTCCATTTGTTGCAATTTTAATTATTATGAAAAAAAGCCACCTCTAAAGAAGGTCACCTAGAATGCACATGCAGACAGGAGCAAACCATGATTGAAGCTGTGACTTATGTCACATTCTTCACATACTGTCACTGTCACCTTTTTTAAACAATTTTGGTAATACATGTAATGTCTAAAACATAAAATAGTCTTTCTTTTTTAATTCATAATTAAAAAAAAATGCAGTACTGCCTGTGAGCTCTTCTACCAATTTCCATGTCCTTGTTTTCTGAAAAATATTGTGATGATTTTAAGATCAAGACAGACTTCTACTGGGAAAAAAAAAAAAAAAATATATATATATATAAACCCTGTCATTTTATCTCAAAAGTATTTATATTCTTACAGCAGCCTTTCCATGGATCAGCTTGAGAGTTTAGCACATTTTGCAACAGCAACTAAAAAACCAAGATCTGCTCTAGGTCCCCCACCATAGCATGGTATGAAACATAGGGTAGAAGCTCCCTTTTTTTCTCGAACGCACAAAGATTCATAAGCTGGAGCATATAAATCCTGTTCCACATCTTTAGGTGCTCTCAGCTGGGATGGCCTGTGAACTACAGCATAGTTAATAAAATTCTATTTCTTCCATAAAATTAACAGACTTGGAATTTACTTTCTAAAGGTAGCATCTTATGAGGATGGACAAGCAGCGGTTTTCAGGTTCCAAACAGTTGTTGAAATAAATTTTATGTATGATTTGTCTTGATGGAAGGTACCCCTGAAAAAATTTACTATAAATGTCTGAGAAGAAATAAAAGTTCTTGCTGTGTACAGGTTTAGCAAAAAGACAAAAAGGAGAAAACCAGAAAGAAATATGAGAAAAAATATGTGATAGTTCAGTGCAAACTTTTGTTTCGGGCTCAAATCATTAATAGGTAGCTTGAAAAAGTCAAAGAGAAGGAGCTGAATGAAATACAAATTGAAAGTCAGAATAAAGTGGTCACCTGTTACTGACTGCGTTTGATTTTGGCATTGAAAAGATGATCTTTAGAGGACAGCAGGTAACTGCCCTGACCCTTAAGATATGATTGTGTGATAGCAGAATAAACAGCCTGCACTTGCTTAGGAGGTAGTTCATCACACAGCTTCTGACTGTAATTTACTCTTTTTGAAAAAGGATTTGCATTCCCTGTTTGTAGTTATATGGTGGTTTTGAAGTACTTGTCCCACACAGATGTTGTGAGCTGTTCCCAAAATATTGAGTCAGGAAGGTCACTGATTTCTATCAAGTATATCCGTTATTACTGAAGTGTTAGTTCCCATCTGTGTGGAGCCGTTGGGAAGTAGATCAGATCTTTCCTGTCTTCTCTTTAGACTTCCATAAACTGATCAGAAGTTTGAGTGGGCTAATCGGAAATCCTCCAACCTCTGAAGCTGGAGTAGGGGTAATAGGGACTGGTAGCTGTCTGCCTGTACAGGTCTGTAGCATTAGGATGAAGTAGTCAATCACATAGAGTGCAAAGGAGTTACTGAACTGCTAAATGTGTGACAAACCCAAACGGGATTACTTCTAAAGTAATTTAACTAATAAGTCCTCTCTTCACCGTGTTGGGAGGGAAGTTGGCACTCAGGACATCCTTATTGACAAGCTGTATAGGATTTGAGAACAGCTTTCTTCCTTTTGGGCTTAGCCTTCTGTATTTCTCTTTTGAGAGGTAACATGTTGAATGTAAACAAGCAAACTGTTACGAAAATCAAAGGTAAGTCCGTAAGCAACGCATCATACAGACTAAAGTAAGCAACCACATGTAATTTAGCTGTTAAGACTGGTTTTATAACACCTCGTTAGGAAATAAGACACCCTCAGCAATTGGGGAGCATTTTTTTTTCTTTTAATCTTGCTTTATCTTTCCCTTCAAGGTAAGTGATTATCCTTTTGCTACAGAAAGCATCAAACACCGGGTCAGAAAACACCAGGTGGTTAGGTTTGCTTTTCTTGTAGTCTCTGTTTAAGAGTTTGAGTGTTGTGAACTAATTGAGTGATCATTAGAGCTGTTTTCTTTGCATGTCACTCTAAAAAACTGGCTGAGAGTGCTGCAAAATGCAGGTGCAAGCCGAAAATAAATGAATTATAAGGATTGGCAGTGATGGCTTGTGAAGCATCATTTGGTGGTTATAGCTATGTTAATCTGCTTTGTTACAGCTTGCTTTCTGTCTTGGATGCATTCTCTCTCATTGTTTAGTTTTCAAAGAAGATCCCTCTCAGAGTAACACTTCCTTAGTTTTCTTTGGAAGGAGCCCACTTCTGTTATGTAAAAGTAGCTTTTCTCCTGTAGGAAAAGATTATTTAAAGATGCTAATGTATTATTAGATGTGAAATTTCTTTGTTTTAGTAAAGCACATTTTCAGCATCATAGATGTTTCTTATATATACAAGTGAAAGTAGACCACTTTTCTCATTGCTATCTGAATTTGACAAGGCTGATTAAATCTAGGACGTAAATCACTGTCCTTTCATATTTGTATGCTATATCATCAGCTCCAGAAAGCTAACGGGTGCAATTTCAAAGACCGGAATTTACTGCCAAAAAGCCAAGTCTGGTTGTTTGCTTTTGTGTTATATTGCTCCCATTGTAAAGAACTCCATTCAGTTGGGAATATGTTAATGCCATGCACTCGTTAGAGAGGGACACAAGTGAGATTGCACGAAATACACTCTGACCCGACCGTACTCTCAAACTCTGGCTGTGTGAGTAAACAGAAGTTGTCTTTGAAAACGAGCCAAGGTATTCCTACGGTTTGAGGATTTCACTAGCTGCTGCTGTCGTGCACCAGAACATAGAATTCATGACCTCTTTCTTTCTTATGCCATCTTTCCTGGTGCTGGCCTGGATGCCATCTTTGTATGCAGACTTACAAGCACTGGAACCAGTTGTCAGAAGTCAAGTCTGACAGTTTCACTCTCACTGAAGTTTTCACCCAAACTCAACGTTGTGTTTGTAATAAGCAAAAACAACCACAAAATTGTTGGGAGGCAATAAGATCTTGAGAGGTTGAATTTGTGATAAAGCTGAATTGTTTGTTTATATAGAAAACCAACCATATTTGGAGGAGACGGAGTGTGGCAATATGTTCTGAAGGTTATCAACTTCTGATAAATTTTCGTAGGCTCTAAAGCAGACAGGAAAGTCACTAATATCTGCAAATGGGATTTGTTTACCTCCACAGATGCTGGCGACTTGTAGATACAGAAATGAAACTTTCTTCTGCTTTCATTGCACATTCATCTTCAGGCCTTCGCCTCTTATCTCTGCAGAAAAATGCAGGTTTACAAATGGAAGCTTTTGTACAGATAGCCAGGAAAATTAATTAAATGTATTTTATAGCATGTACCTTCTGTAACCAGTAATGTTGATTATTCAAAGCAAAGAATTAGCATCTTAGAACAAACAGGTGAATAAAGTTTATTATGTGAGAGCAGATGTTTTTACTTACCTTGACCTTCTTCCATCAGAAATAGCCATTTGATGCAGCTGCTCTTCTCTATTAGAAATGGCTTGCCCGTTTGGTTGTGGATTTATTTATTTTTTTTCCTCTACAGCAAGCAATATGAGGACACAGTACAGAGTTGTTTTCTAACTCAATTATTAATAGTCATAGATGCTTTCAGAATCTCAAGGCTGTGCATCTCTGCTGTGTTTACCTGAGCCTTCCAAGTGCATCCACTTGCATGGCATTTCTGATCTAGGGTAACCATGATTTCATTTCGTAGAGCTTTAGCTGTCGCAACTGATAGTATATGTAAGTTGCTTGTTAACAGAGCCAGGATCTTAGTAAACTGAGTGTTGACCAGATACAGTTTAGTTTGGTCTGTCTTTCCATTCATACCTGTAGCAAATCGCCCAACAAAGGCTAGCGATGGCAGAATATTATAAAAGTTTAGAAGATTTATTTGAATAAAGACCAAAAAATGTGAGAGTTTGGGGCTATGAATCTCTCAACAGTTTCCTTTTGATATTTAATTTCTTCGTATTTATGGACAATTGTGAAATAGGGCAAGGGACAGCTTTTTCTTGGGGTGTTTTTTCACTGCCATTAGACAGCAGCAAAATTTGTTGTACGGTTTGATCGACTGAACTACACTGCTTTTGAGATGGGGATGTTCGTATCTTTTCTGACCTCTTACTGACCTAATGCTATTTATCTAATTGCTTTCAACTATTTTTCCCTCTTCCATCGTCAGTTTAGATCGCGAGCTCTTTGGTGGGGGAACAGCCCCTGTGTCTCTGTATGTTTATGTGACGCCTAGCATGGAGTGGCCATTTTATTATCTAGTCATGACTCAAGTGCAGATAATAATAATGGAGCAGGAGCTGGCTTGCCAAGAGAGTGCAAGAGAGACATATTGTCTTTAACAAGTCATCATAGGCTTTCAATAAGTTTAAATCAGATTAAGGTAGGGGAGAAAGTTGGGCGGGTGGGGGAGGGAGGGGTATGCCATCATTCTTCTCTAGTTGTGAATTACAAATGCTCTGTTAGGAAGAATAAGCTTCCAAAACTTTACAAATGAAAAAATCTTCCGCTGGGTTGCCAAAAAAAAGCCTTTCAACTTTATAGAATCGTACAAAGAAAAGGGAAAGAAAATCCAGAGACAGGAGGCCACACTGCTGCACAGTCTTTGAACGCATAATAATGCTAGTGCCAAACTTCCCTACCTCAGAGTGCCAAATTGGCATTTGCTATAATCCTCCCCTTTCCTAGTGTTACACTCAGCAGTCCAAAAAAACCTGGAAGGAGTGGAAAGTGTTGATTTATCTCTGGGGATGGCTGATGCCAGCATTTAAAAGGAGGATAAGGAGGATGCAAGTCTAAGGGAAAACAGAAGAGGAAAAAGGAAAGGGGACTAGAAAAGAGATGGAAAGGGGAAAGTGGGATAAACCTAGAGATACAAA
This sequence comes from Megaceryle maxima, assembly GCA_024605025.1. Classification (NCBI taxonomy): domain Eukaryota; kingdom Metazoa; phylum Chordata; class Aves; order Coraciiformes; family Cerylidae; genus Megaceryle; species Megaceryle maxima. The sequence continues at coordinate 20,866 of JANHGN010021812.1, read as the reverse complement.
GGAGGAGAGAGTGCAAAAGCATATGAAAGAGAGATAAGAGAAGATTTACTGTGGAAGTAATAAAGTCAAAGGTTTGCCATGAGTTCCTGCTGTGCATAAAAATTGCATCTTGTCTCAGAGTCATTTTCCATCCTGAGAATTCAAATAATTTTAGACAGGCAAAGATCCCCTTGGCAGAACTTTCCCATTGAATTATATTCTAAGTGACCTAAACAAAAAACTTGGGGTTTGTTTTGTAAAGCATTTGGCAGTATGATGTTTTACCAAGCATCATACACAGTTTTAGATGCACGAACAAAGAGTGAAATGCAAGCATACGTGCACAAAAAAACCCAAACAAACAAAACATCCCAAAACCTAAACTAAACACTCCTCGAATGAAAAATATAAAGGTTTCTCCTACTTAAATACGATCACCAAAAGCAAATGGACTTGTAAGAACAGTCATGTTTGGACTGTAATGATTAATTGTCCTCTGGCACATGGTTACCACAGGAAGCAGCTCCTTAGATAGGATGGAACTAAACAGGATTTGTCCTGGGGTCTAACATTATCATCTAGTGCAGAAGGTGAAAAACGTATGGAAGAACATCTTGCACACTACCTCTGCTTCAACTCTGAAGACTAGTGCCTGTGTGTGAGGAGGCCAAGTATGAGCACACAGAAACAGTGTGGAATCTCTGTTGTCAGTTTGCTGGGTACTAAATTCACTGATCAGTCATCAGGGACTTTGTTTGTTTGTTTATGTATTTATTTCTTTATCTTCTAGAGTGCTGAATGCTTTTTTTTCTGAAGAAAATTAAATATTTCTATTATATACCAAGCCAAGTTTATGGGAAATGTCATTCTTGACTTTCTCAACAAGTATAATGTTATGCCTTTTTTGAAAAAGGATACGTTCTGCAAGAATCAGACTGTAAGGTGCAGTGCATCCTTGTGCTCCTCATTCTCAATAACTCAGACAGAACTTGACTGTCCCTCTAATAGGTAAAGGGCAGCAGCCCCCACTGTGTGCCTGTAATGACCCTACTGTCTGTGGTTGAAACTGCAATACTTTTGAGGGCATCACGATGTGAAGCAACAAGCTGAGAATCAAAAAATAAGAACAAACATGCCCTATAAAGGAAATATATACATGTATATTTTATATATAATTATTATTACCAAAAAATCTGTCAAGCATTTCAGTATTTTGTTGGTGGAAAAAAAATTCTACCACAAAAAGCAAAACAAAACCCCTTTTCTGCTTCACATCAGTAATAAGTTGTTAACTGGAATGGAAGATTTTAAATAAAACATACAGTTCTTAAGAGGTGGGGGGGAAGTGTCGGGGTTTTTTCTTCAAAAATCCATTTTCTCTGCAGATAATGAGGATTTTGACCTGCCTTTAAAGATCAAATTAAGAATTGAATGGGAAATTGTTCGTCCACTGCCCTCCCCACCCGTCGCAGTATCCTCCCTCTACTTCGAATCACGCCGTAGGTACACTCCGGAATGTTTTTAATTGTAACTGCTTTGGTGATTTGCTGTTACTTAATTTGAAAGAAGAGCTATCAGCAAATCTTCACAGGGCTGGTGTCATAGGGGAACAGGACAGCAGAGATGTGCTGTGTATGTTGCTCCAGAAGTGTTCAAATTCAGCGGCAACCTGAACTTTGATGGAAAGGATTTCACCTCTCTTGGGGTTGTGAGCTTTACGTTAGGAAACATTACAGAATTAATAAGCATGTGCATAAGTGCAGTTTTCAAGTGGTAAAGTGGTTCCTCTTGTGATGGAATGGAAGGCAAAAGTCTATGTGGGCAATATTTACATTTACCTAAATTATTTGGAAAACAAAACAAAACAAATTTTTTTTTTAGTAAGTGCAAAAAAGATTGGTGCAGAAAAATTCTCAAAAATAAATTCTTTGTAACGTATGCAATACTTACACTTTCTTGTCAAGTAGCTAGAGCCCACAACTGCCTTTCCTCCCTCATTTCAGTATTTCATTCCTAGTGGGCAAAATTCATGCGGTTTACTGGTCCAGACTGTTTCTCAATGGAAGTTCCAAGTTGCCACAAAGTCTGTAATGCAGGGCCAGGAATAGGAATTAGTGCAAAATGAAAATGTAAATTGTTTTGAATACCATCTACTTCCAGGGGAAATCTGGTTTCTTAATTAACACTATGCATTTTTATCTTAAGAAGATCCCATAATCTCATCTGCTCTGGTATCTGTTAGATGATATGTGGTGTACCTCTTGTTGCTCCATTGCATTGCCATTCCTCTTATGAAATTTCTGTTCAGCGATCCCTTCACTATGATATTCTATTCTCTTTTGAAATCACAGTTTTAATTCTGTGCAGGTGGCTGTTATTTGAAAAGAGGAGGAGGGAAGGGACAGAAAAAAATCTTCCTTGTTTAGCACTTTTCTGCCACTGTTCTATTTGACAAGGGAAGTCTTTCCAGGTGATTGAAATAGTTCACTTTGAGCAGGAAATTTGTAATATTCCTGCCACTTGCTGCATGCAGATGACGAGGTGCGGCCAGCTGTACAGCATCGTTTGCTGCAGCCTCAGGGACTTTAGTGATTTCCATCCATTCAAATTGGTCCAAACCACTGAACTATTCCCATCTCCAGCATTTGTAGGGCCAGACCAATTTGTCCTTATCACAACAGAGTTGCCGAAGGCTTTGTGAGTTACAAGCTGTTTCTCATGTTTATTGATGGACTGATATTTGGGAAAGGACCAAAATAATAACAGTAAAACAGTACAGTTCATTTCCATTGGAATTTAATTTTTCTTTCTTTAGTTCTTGCTTTTTACCTTCCAGTTTTTCTTTTCCATTTGTTGGGGGGATAGGAGGACATGCAGAGCTCGGTTTCTAAATGTGAGACCTCTGGGAGAAGGAACTGAAGTAATTGAATCGGATTAGACAAGCCGGCAGAACAAAGTCACATTCCATGAGGTTTTTCCAGCATTGAGTAGATGAATAGTAATTATTTAAGGATTAGTGCAAGTCTAAGATGTGGTCCTCTCTGAATACTATTCACCATATATAAACAAAAGCAAGATGTAATATATGCTATTTAAGCTTCTTTTTATCTATAATAGATTTCTTTTAAAGCTGCAAGAACTTGAAAAAATCCCGCATGGTGAGTAAGCACTCTTACTGTTTTTCAATGAAGTATTAAACCCTTAAAGCTTTAATTCTAAAGAGAGCTTAATTAAAGATACTTACTCTAGCTTTAAATTATGTCCACTCTCATTCTGCTGGCCTATTTTTTTTTTTTTTGGTTTTTTTGAAGTGCATCAGCAAAGATGAGAGGAATATTTAAAAGCATCAGGTTCCGTTAGATTTTTAATGGCTTATAGTATCCATACTTTCTGAAGTTTCTGAGGTCTTCCACCTTTGCAGTTATACCCACTTACAGCCATGTCTTTAAGAGTGACTTGTAAAGCTAATTTTAAACTAGATTTGAACCACGTTTTTTTAATTAACTGTGTACCTAGTGACTAAAGAAAGGCATTAGACCACAGTACCTCTTGACAGACCTTTAGAAACAAATTGTGTATTTTATTCATTGTAAATTCTATCTCCCAGTGCGTTGTAAAGATTGCTTTGAATGCTTTATCTGCTAGTACAACACGTTTCAGAGGAATCATGCTTTGCCATAAGCTGTAGTTCCTAGGTGATTTTTCTGGAGAACCATAAAGTAGCATAGTGGGAGATGAATAAAGATGAGGTTATAGCTGTGATTTCTTGTTCTTACTTCATTTTGGGAAGTATTGGAAATAGTTTTCTATCTTCAAGATTGGATTGCTTTTATTCCCAAAAGGCCTCTTCTTTTTGTTTCTTTTCCACATGCTTCATTTAATAAAGCTTTTCTTGCGGTTTTGTTTTCCCTCCTCTCTCCATATTATGAGATAAATGAAATAAAGGGTAGATCAACCACCAGGTGACCACGTTGTGGATTCACTGACAATAACAGGGATTTATTACTTAAGCATAAGCAAAACATTTTTCTTCCTGAAAACTCATTCAGGTACTGCTCTTGGGAAATTCCACCATTCTAACCTTTATATATTCTGTCATTTGGGAGATTTCAGGTGCTAGAAGTTGGAGAACACTATTTTGTTTATTTCTTTGTTCCTTTGTTTTTAAATGCTTTATTAAGAGCATCTAGTTAATTGTGAGCCATGTAATCTTCACGGCACTTTGTTTTTTCTGTAATTCCTCGGTAGGTTTGAATGCACATAGATATGTGAAATGGTAGAGGTTAATATTCTGTAAATACTTGCTTTTGTGGACCCCAGGAGGTTTCGTTCATGGGATGAATATTTGGGCAAAGATTGGGTGTACAGGAGGCAAAATGAAGATTAGAGAGTTTAGACTGTCTAATAGACCAGGGTATGGGTCCAGGAGGTTCAGTTGCTCAGACGAGTCTTAACAGGAAGGCAATAGCTTGTCTATACATAGGGCCGATCACGCCACTGTGAAAGGAAACCAGAATCTATGGAATTCCTTTGTATCAAATAATAAAGTGTTTCAAGGTTTTTTTTCAGAGATCCATAGTTCTCAGTACTTCACGTAAAGATAAACATCTCTAATTTCCCCAATGTGTAGATAATTGCTTTCTGAAAATGGTTTCTTTCAAAAGTTGAATGCAATCAGGAGCAAAAGTCTATGAATTTGAGGATTCCAAACTGCTGGCATTTGTTTTGCTTGCATAGCAATACAGATCAAACCGCTGGCTTGGATTTTCTGCACATCAGTAAGTATGTCTGCAAGATGCGACACTTTCATCGAAAGCCCTTTTAAAGAAGCTGTGGAAAATGTAACAGACTGAAAAAGATTTGGAGTCTGTGTTTGTGGAACAAATAGGGATCGTGACTTTGAGATAATCTTCTATTAGCCCAATTAGTAGAACTGGGATAAACAGCCAAATTCTTCAAGTATGCAAATTCTTCTTCCATTGTAAAAGAGGTGATGGAAGCTTGAAGCTAGCCACAGATGACAGCAAATGCTGTAAATTTAGCGTTTATCACTTGCATACTCTGAGGACAAAAGTGGTTGAAAGGTGGTGTGATAAGGTGTTCTGCCTAGGAAGCATAATACTTGATCAGCCTGTGAGGACCAACTGCATCAGTGGAGTGGGATGATAAAGAGGATGGCCTTCCTACAAGGAACTGAGGAAGGGCATTAGGGCAGCTTCTTACACTTGGAGGATAGATGCTAAATTCAAGGTCTGTTGATCTTTTAGTAAGCTGTAGGGAAAATCTGTGTTTGTTGATAGACTGATAAGCCAAACAAGATTTGACTTCTTACACTAGGAAAAAACAACCCTGAAATAAACTACATACAGAACAAAAAAATTCACACACGTACAGAAATATCAGTTATATGAGTTAGATTTTATCTAAGTAGGTATCTCTCAGCCAGCAGAAGTACAATCGCTACTAACTCAAAAGAGGCGAGATTTGCAACTGTTGTAATATAGTCAGGAAAGGCATTTACTTAGACCGAAGCCGAGTAATTGCCTGTCTCGGTAGAAGAACAGGGCACTACCCAATATGTTGCATTAGCAAGATGAAAAATATTAATACAGTGTTACAACCTTTCATTTGTGATCTCTGGTGCCACTTCTGATGAGTGAAGGTCTCAGACATGAAATCTTTCTGCCAACTCGACTTTGATCAAGAGATGTTTCTACTGTCTGTATGTATCAGACTTTTGCTATAATTGGCCTTACCAATTTTGTTCACACTTCAACTGTGCAGAATATGTAGCACACCGGTAACAGCCTGTCTTGTGTTGATAACAAGCTTTTTAATAAATCACTCATCCTTCCTATAATAATAAGACTTTCTGCTATGTTTTCTTCTCAAAAGTAAAGAGAAAAATAATTCCGCCACCTGTACTGTCATTTTCTTGTCTGTCTCATTTTCATTCTTTCATGGCATGACATGGTGCAACATAACAATAAGATAAAAAGGAAAACTGCTGGTTTTCTTTATTTTCCTTTTCATATGGCACTCTACTGTTGTTCCACGAGTCACAGGACCAGAGAGAGATTCAACTGGAGGACAGGGAAAGATGGATGAGCGTGTGCACATGTGACCAGAGGGAGGTAAAGCCGAAAACTAAGCAATGCTAGGCAAAAAATGGAGGAGCAGGCTGTTTAAACGTTAAACAGGATATTATAATTCTCTAAGATGATTCATCCTGTAGTTTGTTGGTTGGGTTTTTTTCTTGTATTAAGGAGTGGGCTGTTGAAATTGTTCAAGTGTTACATTCCTCCAATTCATTACCTCAGCTTTAAGTTGTAGTATTTAAAACACTAATGGGTGTCAGTGAAGGAAGATGTAACAATATCATCGTGGCTTGTCCACAGGATGAATGGAATAGAAGTACACATTCCCTGCGTGAACATATTGTCACACTAGTATTTCACAATTCCTACACAAATGAGCCATTTTTCCTTTAAGAGCAGATTATTTCTTATTGAAATGATTCACACTCAAGCACAGATTTTTGAAGTAGATGTGAGGTTTTCCAGTCACTTCAGTGGACCTTGGATACAACCTGAGACACTGGAGTGTCTAACAAGCCTGCTTTAAAGGGCAGTAAGCTATGTAGTAGTGCTTTTTATAATGTGGACAGCTAGGTATCTCCTTTCCTTACTTTTAATGTTCACAGAGCATAGGGCTGAGAGGTGCCTGGAGACCAAAGTGATTAGCATATCCTCTATATCTAAAATTTGGCATTGACCATCACACACCTTGGATTATTGATTTTCTGACTTTTCCTTCATGTTGAAATTCATACTTTAGTGTTATGTCCTCGGCCAGGAAGAAGCCAAGGTTATTTTCCTCACAGGTTGAGCCTGTGTTTTATGTACAGTTCCAGCGTGTGTACCTAGACTTCCGTAGCCAGAAATAAGTTTCTACATTCTCAACTCTATATATTAATGAAAACCGGGGGTTTTTTAAATAATAAAAAAAATTTACAAAAGTTGTATCCCATAAGCATCAGAACATCCAGATGAGGAAGATTTTGAAGGTTGGTACACCTGGCATTATCCTGAAGCTAAGAACCATATTTTCTGAGACAGATAGGTAGGCAGTGAGATTCTGAACATCTGAGAGGCACATAAATTCAGTAATAGAGTCTTTAAAGAAATCCCCCTAGGCATTATTTATCTGCATAGAGAGCATGGAAGGTCAAGCTTTAGAACATGTGTGCCCTGGATCTTTATCTTTTTTTTTTTTTCCCCTTCCAATTGCTTTATCTGCATCTTAGTAGCTCTAGAATCGCACAAAGTATGTGACTACTACAAGGCTCAACACACTAGTTTATCTGTTGAATTTCAGTGCTGGCTGGCAATAGATTCAAATTTCTTCTCAGCTGAAGCAACAGTCTTCTTCTCTATGTGCACACATTGTCTGAGTCCTGCTGGAATGGCACCTTTCCATTGTTCACCGTGTGTGCACCACACCTTTTACCAGCACCTGGTCTTGCTTTCCTTCTTCCAAGCCTGTCTGTATCTTTCCCAATTACAATTTTCATCCCTTCCCCCATTCAGATTATGATCAACTTCCTTTCCTCATATTGAAAAGGATGTTAAAGCCTTCTTTCCAGTCATCATATCTCAAATGCAAATAGTCATTTCTTCTTGTCTCCTATAAAAGTTCACGCTCTGAATCTTTATAAACACTGGCAACACAGGAGTCTAAATCTGGTGCTGAGGCTTCCATTGAAGAGATTGTTTTATTTCTATAGCACTGGGTTGATTAGATATCACTTGTCAGAGTGGTGTTACGACGGACCCAACGCCAACGTACGTGAAGTGAGTTTGTAAATTTTTGCATTATCTCCCACCTCTGCTCTTCTGTGTGGAGTACCCTCAAATACACTGGACTTCCCATTTTAACAGTTGAAAGCACCTTATTCTGCTTAATTTTTGTTGTTTTAGTTGGCACACTTACAAAAATGTACTAACATCCAATAACCTTTAGAAGATGTGATCTATCTCTGTGAGTGAGGTAACTGAATAGTAAGAATTTTAAAATATAAAACCTATAATTCAATCTGACATCAAATCCTGTTGCTCTTTAAGAAATATGCTACATCAGTAACATCATTATTGGATGATAGGAATAAGACTGTAATATTTAGTTAGGTTGCAACAACAAAGCACATTTGGGAATCATTTGCTGGAGCTCAAAGAAGATGGATAAAAATCAATATTGCATGTTGCCTACATCGCTATTTCATTCTCCAGTTGCCAAAAAGCAATAAATTGGTGCTAGAATTAGAATTCTGACATATCATTAATCAGAGGAATAAATATGAAACAGCTTGATGAACCTTGGTATAAGAAACACAATTTCAAATGAAAAGTCATCCCATATGTGTCATTTCTTGCTAGGGCTTTGTATAATTCAGCAAATTGTATCATAAATTTTGGCAAAAGGGATCCTGGAGCTGTCAACTTAATTTTTTTAACAGGAAAAGCTCAAAAGATAACATTAGTTCCACATCACACGAAGTAATCCTGCCTTTTCTACTCTTATATGGATTTAAACATTGTTTTCAGTAATGAGGGTGAAATTCTACGAGGGTAGGTGTGTCCCTAATTTGACACTTTAAAGTTACAGTATTTTACATCTCTGTTTAGATCCCTCTGACTTTCTCCTTCCAGTCTACATGGCCGTTCTTTTGTTCAGCCAGCTATAGTCAGCATATTAATGGACTGATACCAGTAATGAATTTGGTTCACTGAAGATAAGCAAGAATTTTGCTGTCAACCTCCCCAGAGGCAAGGTTGGACTCATTTGTTGATGGTAGTCACATCTCAGCACAGGCATCGTTGGAGTTTGTGCCAACACTTATTTTTAAAATGAGAAAATGAGGAAAAAAACTCATCTCTTGGCCAGCAGAATTCCTGAAACTTCTTTTTTTTTTTTTTTATTCTGCTCTTACTGAGCCCTTTTCCTATCTATAAGAATTTGTCCTTCTCTGTTATCAGTGCTGAGCAGCATCATTTAACTCCACAGTCTGATACCAAATGAAAAATGCCATTACCCACCGAGTACTGTCAGTGTAGAACTTCCTGGACAACGGATTAGTACATTCCAAGAACAGGAGGACACTTTTGAAGTGTCCTCTCACTTTGATCTTCCTGTAGATCAAGACTAATGGGCATAGCAACAGAAGCTTCAGTTCAAAATGGCAATGGAAAGCTTTTTCATCTCTCTGCTAGCTGAGAAAGAAAACCTTTCCTCTGTTCCCTTCCTAGGAACCACAGTTTTCTACTCACTACAGATCTAGAGCGACTCTGCTCTTCTACCATGTTTTATGCGGAAAAGGGAAGAGAGCAGCAGCTGGGGGGAGGAAATGAAGGGCGCAGTCAACCCCCGCTCCTTTTCCTCCTGCTGTGGTAGGGAGCCTGCTCAGGTGGCACAGCTGAGCTCTGCTGAGTCCGAGAGGGGACAGGGCAGAGGTAGAGGGTTAACAGAATGCAGCACTGGGCAAGGAGGGACGCGTGTCTGTCGCGCATTAAGGTAGTACCGGAGGCACTGCGGTAGCACAGTATCTTCACAGTCACCATCTCATACTGCTTGTCTTCTACAGGGGCCTTCTACGCAGCCTTGTCTTCTACACAGGCACCTGTCGAATTGCAGTGTTGCAGGTTTAACAGTTGAGCCTTCCAATGTGATCTGCTCGTGGCTTGAAGCACAGATCGCCTTGTAGTAGCCTGCAGGAGGCAGAGAACTGCCAAGGGCTGGGGCTGGTTTCAAACTAAGGGTGTACAGACTGTCCTGCCAGTAGAAGTGTGGTGTGCTCAGGCAGTAGCCTTTCTCTTAGTGTGGCTTTGCTGGTTTTGGTTTTTGAAAGAAGTACACATAGTTCATTTTAATTCGGGAAAAAAAAAAAAAACAAACCACAAACAAACAAAACCAACATCATCACACTAAGGAAGGTAAGCCAAGAAACAGAAAAATGTGTCAGGCAGAGGAAATAAGTCAGCAGTCGCGTGTAAAGCTTTTGGCTTGGAACTGGCTACATTTTCAATGCTGGAGAAGTTACTGGGTACTTGGAACCATATACAGAGTTATGGTAATTGAAGACTTTTTCTTCTGATGGTGGTAGTTGTGGGGAAGAAGTACAGATGGTGTTAAGATCAGATCTCTTGGTGTAAAGATCTAGCGTAGAGCTACAGCCTCTGTAGTCGCTTATAGCGAGGTGACTCTACCAAGCACGGTTACCCAGCCACATACAGATATCTGTATAGTCACCTGATGGTAGTCAGTGATTATAGAGACGTCTGTGTTGTCACCAGACTTCCTACATCACCTAAGGTCAATGCTAGGACACTTAATTTTATTTATTTTTTCTTTCTATACTAGCTGCTGTGGCAGGGCTGGCGATGGAGGGAGCGGATATTCCGGTCCATTGTGGGGGTGCATCTGTTGGTAGGATTAGCTGGAGTTTTCAGGCCCTTGTGGTGTTTTGATTGTGCTTCTCTTCTGGGTGCCTTTAAGCTCTGCTATTTGTATGTAAGCATTAATTCTGCCACAGCGCCGTGTTTCGATCTTTGTGTGGTTTTGAAATAATCCTATAATCTTTTTACATTCTAAGTTGTTATATAATTTGAACTAAGTAAATGCACTACTTGTACTTCTGGCCTGCTTTGCAGATACGCTAAGCACTTGAGGATCACACTGCTTTGTCTGAAAGTCAAGGCATTAAATAAGCAAAATTGTCACAAATTTAAAATAAATACTTGTAATTGTCTGTATTCCAGGAAAACAGATGTACCCCAAATCCCCATATTTAGTCTAGTCAAGAAAGATGTTGCCTGTTACTTGCCTCAAAGCGACAGGGACAACGGGCAAATTGTACTACAGATAAATGAACATATTCTAGGCTGCCTGAGTACTCATTTTAAGTCTGAGTAACTCTGAGGTGTTATAAACATGTGTGCGGTCCAGAATAATCTACCCAAAAATTATGAATTGGTATTTCTTGTAAAGGACAGAAATATCCCCATAAATTAAGTGTCAGAATTAACCTTTTGGCTTGTCTTCAGTAGCCGGTTTTCTTTTATCTTGTATTTCACAGAGTAGGTGCGTGCTCACAGACACTTTGGGGATAAAAGGAGAAGTGTGAGAGGCGGTGAATGCTGTGAATCTTCTCAGCGTATCAGTTTCCACAACACCTGCATTCAGCAGTGTTTGGTGGGTCTGGTGTGAAAATGGCTGAACTGCTCAGGCTTGCAATTTCATATGATTTTAAAAAGAAAAACTGTTTGGGGAAAGAAAAAAAGAAACCAGCACAACTTCTGAAGGTCTAGTTTGTTGATGGAATTTTCGTTAATGACAAAAGTTAAAGCACTGACAGATTCTGAGAAGTCAAATACACTACAGTATAGAAAAGCAGGGTAGCCTCTTTCAGTCAGAACATAAGGTTTCCACCAGCATCTTTTTCCTACTTCTGAAAGATAGTGTGAGATTTGGTGATGTTAAGCCTTTAATACATGAGCCAAGAAAACTAATCAAATGACTCGAAAGTGTGTGACCGGCTTTACCTGATCTCTTAAAAAAATCTCAAGGTGCTGCATCTTAAACAGATATGTTTAGAGGACTGTCTGTTCTGCTAACTGCAAAATAAATAAGGTAACTTGTGTGCAAAAACTTGCTTCACTGGATTACCAATGACTTGAGTTTGGGCTAATTTACTCGACTGAGAAACAAGCTGAATTAATCTTTGTGGATTTTTCATGCATTCAGTGTTAGTATGGTTCAGCTGCTTCTAGAGTGAAATAGCTCATTCAAAGCTATCTCTGTCGGTGATCAAAGAGTTTCTACAAGCAGAAATGTGAGAGTTTTGCAATATTTCTTTTCCCCAGTAAACAGCTGCTCTGTTTACAAAATAGGCTTTGTTTGCTTTTATCAACTTTTAAATAAACTCTGTCAAAATAGTGTGAGACCACTGGTCTGTGACTCATAGCTGTGGGAATTACTGGGATTTAGCAGAGGAGGACTGGTGGTACTTAGATCTCGATGAGCTTTTGGTCACCATTAAAGGGCTGAAAGGGAGTAGGTATTATTACTGGTTTCGTTTTCTAGGAGGGGCAGAAGAGTAAAATTTCACAGTAATGAATTCTTTTTGAAATCAGTATGGATAAGTACAAACTGCATGAATCTCCTTCAACTGAAGCACATATGTGGAAAGCATTGTTAGCTCAATCAAACGTATTGCTCTTGACTCCATGCTAAAATCCTCATCAGGCTGATTTGGGGATTTGTTCTATTTGAGTGTTAAAGGTCATCTCAGTTTTGATTTGTTCTGTTGACTACAGTATGGACAGAGCAGTAAACAGAAAGTCCTTACCTGTTCCGGATGAGCTTTAGTCCCATTTCAGACTGAAGGAAATCTAAACTTCATTTAATTTTAGTAAGAAATGGAAGAGACACGTTATTGCTTAAGCTGAGGAGTAGAGTAAGCAATTAGCATCATAGAGTAATTTAGGTTCAAAATGGCCTCAGGAGTTCATCCTACCCAACCCCCAGTCAAAAGAAGTCTAATGGATCTAGATCTGGTTGAGCAGGGCCTTGCTTGGGGGTCGCGTGACAGGGGAGCTGGTTTACATCTTTGATTCTCACGTATCAGTTGAGAGAATTTAAGAACACATGCTAAGTTTTTTAACTGGAATTTAGGAAAGAAATATCTTGTCTGAGACATGTATTAATTTATGCATCTACTTGCAATCAAGACCTAAAACAGTTTGGTAGAATAAAAACAAGTTCAAAACATATTCAGAATGCAAACAATCTTTGTCAGATTTAGTATTTCCTAGTATTTTTTCCCCTTTCCTGTTGGCCTCTCCAATGAGTTTTGCTTTTAAGATTTTGGAGGATTAATCCAGCATATCTCTGTAGCCTTGCCCTCTGTGATCTCACAGGATAAAGTTAGAATTAATTCCTCATACCCTTTCTGATGGAAGAGATAAGCCTTTAGATAAAATGTTATTTCAGTTGCTGTCTTATCCGGATGTTTGAGCTGCCAGTTAAATTGTAAATTAAAGGCTCAAAACTTTGGATTATGGACTCCAGCTTCATTATTAATGAAAAAATATGCCCTTTTCACAGTTTGTCATTTTTCTGTCTTCCAACAAACTCTCAAAAAATCTCGTGAATCTTTTCCACTCCAGTTTTTAAACAAAACAAAGACAGAGGGATACAATCCTCCCTTTGGAGCATGAAGCTTCTACCGTACAGAACTGATTTGTGCCTGTTCCATCCAGTGGAATGGCCAGCCTCTGGAAATGTGAAGTTAGTTCCTTAAGGTGCCTCTTGCTTTGGAATAAAGAAAAGCCTGAATCAGACTTATTCTCATTATACTAGTCTGCAAAGTTTGTGTCCCAAATTTTAATGTGACAGAAACTTCCCCATTGTCATTAACCTTTGTGTACAGCCTGCCACCTCAGTTGACTCATTTTCCCCTTCACACAGTGGGGATTTAGCTCAGTCATCTCTTCCTGCTTCTTAATCAAGCTAATTTAATGACTAACAGTTGACCATACTCTATTTTATTTGCCCTTTCTGTGAGGACAGCCGTTCTTTATGCTACGTATCCTTGTGGTCCTGTTCTATGTAAAATCTTCGTGCAGTTATGTTTTAGATATTAAGAGGGAAATCTCACAAGAGAATTGACTTATTTGCAAGTTCCACGAGATACTGGTTGTTTCAGATCCAAGCTCTAGCTCTTCCTGTGATGTTATTGTTTCTAGCTGTAGCATATATGCGTGAAAAAAAAAAAAAAAAGGAAATAATATAAAAAAGAGAGTATTACAATGAGAAAAAAAGAAATGCTAGCTTTCTGCAGTTTTCACTCTTTCTTATTTTGTCAGGATTGACTTAACTTGCTCCTGCCACGGCATATGTACAAGTGCAGATAAAAAAGAAAATCAATGTATACCTGCAAAGATTTTCACAGACATTATAGCTATAAAATTCTAAACCTTAATTAGAAAATAAGAGCATTCCAGAGAAGTAACAGATGCTGTGATGTACTGCAGTGTGCATATTGTCATTTGAGTGTACTAGGATATCATATATTAAGATAAAGCAGTTTTTTCACAGTCGAATGGTGTATGAATATGTATGTGACTGGGAACTCATGCACATATACAGATGCGGTCCTGTGATGTAGTCGCTAGTCTTAACAACTGCTGTGCCTTCTATGAAAGTCCACCTGGTAATATTTATCATCTTGATAGGTTTTCTGCTCAGTACCAGTGTGATTGGTAGGCAGAGGAGTTCAGTAGGGTTATAACGTGATCAGCCAACACCATGGGATTTTTAACAATTCAGTGACATGTGTATATCTGGTTATTTTATCTCTTCCCAAATGGTTAGTTCTTCAACTTCTGTTCCCGTTTCTCTTTAAAAGCAGCACTCCCCCGAGGCAGAATGCATGCTGGCCTTCTGTGGTGGGCCAACTCTTTTTTCCCGCAGTTCACTCAAGTTGGACCATCGTGTCAGCTTGCAGCCTTCAGCCTCTGAAATTAGCAGTGCTACCCGCTGCTCTAGATACTGTGGTGCATCCCACTGGTATTTGCTTTTTTATTACTCTTTGTACGTGAACTGACCTTGCAGATCTCTCAGAGTTGTCACCGTTTGCTTGAAGATGGCCACATATGGGAGCTAGGTTCACTTACAGATAGGAACTGTACTTGGTGAAGTGTTTTAGGGCACTTGCAAATGGAAAGCATTTAAAGTATGTACATTATTAATGACAGCATAAGTACTTTGTAATAGTGTGTGTGGCTTATTGATGAATGTAACATGAACTGCATTATCAGAAAGGAATATGAGACCGACGGGATAAAACAAAAGAAAATAAACCTCTTCTATCAAACATGCCCTTTTAGAAACTTTCTCCCTTTTCTGTTACATAGCACATAACCACCTTGAGCCAAAGGAACTGTGGTGTGAAAGGCTCGAGATCCTTTATTTATTGTTCAGAACACAAAGACACAGAGGTGTTGCCCCCTGTGTACAGAAGCTTAGTATGCTGAAAGCGACTGCAGAAATGCGTCTTGAAAATGAGGCTCTGTTTTGAGAAACAGAATAAACAAAAAATGTGAGTTTATCTTTGTTGGAAAGTAGTAATAGCTCTTATGTGGTCAGGAGACCTATTTCCTGTTCTTAAGTATTACAGTTTCACTGTCTCTATTAATTATCCCTCGGTGTTCCATATTTAAACCAGTCAAAAACATTTCTCTACCTTCCTAAAGCTATGAAGCATGCTGCGGTTTTTTAAACATTCCTTGTTTATTTTAGAGAGTTTTCCTCTTCAACACTCATTACACGTAAAATAACTAGTAGAAGGACAAATGATTCTTTTGGTGGTAGATGCAAACTTAGGGACCCAAAGCCATGCTCAGGACACTTGTCAAATATATTTACGCTTCTTTAGTGATTGCTGCCCGAGTGGGTCCCCTCAGAGACTTGTGTAGATTCCAACCCTTGGGTTTTGTTTCTCCCAGGTTTCTCTCTTTCCCCCAGTTTTAATGAAATACTATCTCAAGCTGTCAGTTTGTCCATGCAGCTGAGCTGTATGTGATTTGTACACACCCGAGGTTCTTCTGACCTGTGTTGATCAATATTTCCTTCTGGCATCTACTTAAATGATCACCGTGGCAGACTACCATACTTCCCACTAGCATGCTAATCCTTCCTTCAATTTTATTCTCTCAGTTTCTTGGTGTTCAATTCAGATGAATGGATTCAAGGAGGAAAAAATCTTTTTTTTATTGTGGCTCCACACCTCCACATAATAAGCCATTCCAACGCGATCCATCCTTTTGACAATAATAGCTCACAAAACAGCATTAAATGATCATGAGAGAGGATTCGAAGGTTTGTTGTTTTTTTTTTTTCATTGGTTTAATGTCAGATGGAGTGCAAATTCTGTTCTGGAGGTAGCCCTAAGATTATCTGTAGAATGTCTCTACTGTTCAGAAGATATCCTACATTATTTATTCAGTGTTCTCAGAATTGGAACCAGATTCTCTGACCAAGAGATGAAAGGCTAGTGAGAGGAAGGGAAGTGCAAATGGTTGAGTATTTTCCTTTATACCGCTCCTAAGATTCTTGAGTTTCGACAAAAACAAATCCTTTTTATGTAAAAGTAACTTGAATCAATAGCAAGCATCTTTACAAGGCCCAGCAAGCAGTGACCATACTAGTTTGGGGTTTTTTTTCTTCATATTAAGATTTTATGTCATGTACAGCAGACAGCAGCTTTCAACATGTTTTTTGTCATCTCGGTTTTCTGGTTTTGTTCCAGTAGCTGTAATTTACACAACAAGGGGGATATCTTATTTATTTTATTCACCAGCAAGATAGAAGGAAACTTTGTGATCAGAATGCATCTAACAGTGAGATGCCTTGGGTTTGTTGCCAGAGGTCTCTGTCAAAGATGCTCTTTTTCTTTTCAAGTAAAAATAGGTAGGATAACTAAATAAAATGGCAGCGTACGTCCCTAGGGGAAGTGTGAGTTGCTTCGGAATGAACAAAACTAATATACTTAAGACCAGATCGTGCTAATTCTCATTTCTGCTCTATTAAAATTGCTGCATTGTGATTAGAAGAAAATAATGATTTAGGTAGGATTGAAAAAGCTGGTTAATTAATCCGCTCTGTTATTGTCAAAACTTTGAGTCTGTTCATTAGTTATTCAAACTTTGATCACAGGAACCTGTCCTTTCATCTGAAAAATGTGGTCCATAAGATTGTCAGGTGGGATTCTGTTTACAGTGTGTCTGACAAAAGCTGATGTGCTACTCCCTTATTCACAACTGACTGGTCCAAGTAGTCTGATCATCCCGGGGGATTGTATGGGAGCGTAACTACTTGTCACTGGAGCAGAGGTAACTGTCTAGTTTTTAAAGACTAACGAAATGTTTTCTTAAGTGCCTTACTCCATTAAAAGCTTGGTTTCTTAAAAGGCTTTGAATTCATAGTACAACCTTTTGTTGTACGGTGAGAGGATCAACTTCAGAAATGGTCTCCATGATTCACCTGTAGTACCAGTCAGGTGACTGACATACCTTCCCTGCCAAAACCAGCAGGGACTCAAACCACCTGAATTCAGAAGTTACTTGAAATAAAGATTGCGAACTTTCTTTTTGGTATGGCCCTTTAGGGAGCGGAGCGCATAGCAGCAAAGCCTATTTCTGGGACTGCTTTTTTAAGTATACAACACTGTGGAAGAGACTGGAGCAAGGCAAGATGAAATCCCAGCTTCCATGCATTTACTGTTATCTACTCTTTCCCCCTCAACTCACCTTTGGTTTTTGTTTTTTTTTTTTTGTTTTGTTTTACCCCCATAATAACAGTGCACAGCTATACAAATAGCATTGTATATCTACAATGAGTTTTTTGTGGTCTCCCTATGAACAGATGCAAGTAACCACAAGTACTATAGGAAGAATGAGAAGTCATTGGGAAAGTAGTTCAAATAGACTACAATTGTATGCAACACCTCTAGGAAATACCATGCCATAAACCATACTGTGCAACTCCTTCACCCGTTGCGTTCGATTAAGAGCTATGTGGGGAGTATCCATCCCACTGCCATGTAATAAATGTGCTTTTGGCAGAGATGCTGGACAAATGAGAAGGAGTGGTTCCCAAAACTGGAGTACCCTGTCACATTCTGTCTTCTCAAGGAGGAGAGAGCTATTTCCTACTCCAATTAATAGGAAATGTGACCCGGATTAAGTATACGAGAGAAAGCTGTAAAGAAAATTCATTTAAAAAGGCCAACACACCACACTGAGTACAGAAGTTGCATAAAGGAGGAGGAAACCCAACCTCAGAAATCAATTTCAATTAATAATGTGATATAAATTATTTCCCATCCCCCTGTAGGCAGCCAGGCTGATGCTTACAGCATATTTGGATACACTTCAACCATATAGCTGAGAGATTATTTTTCCTCTTTTTGACTGTTTCTCCCAAGGGGGCAGAAGGTGGAGTGAACCCTGTCATTACAGGCACAGGAGTCCAAGGGTGAGCTCACACCCCTGTGCCAGCCCAGTGCTCCTGACCTCTCTCTCCTTTTCAGGAACCTAAGGGTCCGATGCAGGACCAGCGGGCTCATAAGGCACTGGTGCATATTTTATTATTTTATTACTTGGACAAAACTGAAACATCTACGTGCAGGAAGAGACAGGCAGAAAGGAGATCCGTTGCCCTCTTACTTAAATGTGAAGTTTAACAAAAGACAAATGTTGTTATTTGTGTCTAGTTATATACACTTCAAATTTTCTTAATTATTCTTTGAAGCTAGTTATGCAGATACGTAAAAAATATCTTTGCTATCAGTCAGAAAATCTTTTTGCTTCTCTGTAGAAAATGTGGAAGAAAAATACAAAAATCATTTTTATCTAAAGTAAATATGAAAACCCTTGCCTTCAAAGGAAAATGATAAGGAATTTCTGGTTTAATTTTTGCATTAGAAAATTAAAACTTGTGCTTCAAGAATAAAATGACTTTAGAATGAACTTTGGACAAAATCAATTTAAAGATTCCTAATAACTGTAATAGGTTTTGGACCAGGCCTGAAAAAGATAAATTATGAACCTACCACCTTCTTCTCTCTCCAGGAACTCAGGAGATCTTATCATTAGAGTGTAAATCTCAAAGGAACAGCTTGCTGCTGCTTTTATTTATCACCTCCCGAAGTTCATTGTAGTTCTTGGGGGAATCAGTTTAATTACGACAGTAAATACTGTTCTACATTTTCTCACTCCACGATGAAAAAGTATACAGCCATAATTACAGTCTGTGCATAGCATGCTTTGTCTCTGATTTACTTGTTTGCCAAAAAGCCATTTTCATGTGCTAATACTGCAGCAGTAATAGTGTCACATGACCTACTTAAATAGCAAGTGGTTAGCACAAAGCTGAAGTCATTGCAGAGCTTGCATTCTAAATAAACTCTTTGCAATAATTACAAGGATTAAAAAATATGAATCTAGGTAATAAGAAGGTCTTTTTACCAACATCACCCATCTGCACTGGTGATGATTCACTATTTCTGCCCTCCTCATCGGGGTGGCTGTTCCATTACCCAGAGAAGGAAGGAAAGGGTGAGGAGAAAGAATGTAAATATATGACTTCTACCGTCCCGCTCTCTTCTCCCCCTTCAACGAGCATTCATTTCATTGTGAAAAACAAAGGCAAATTTTTCTCCCCCTTCTTTTTATTTCAGTGACACGCACTTGCAGGGATGGCTTAAACACTCTGCTGAAAGGGTTTAGACTCCAGTTATTCATAAGTGGGGAGAAAAGCAAGAGTTTGGAGGGAATGCGTGATGGGTGGCTCTTGGTAGAGCAGTAGAAAGAGAGCTGTAAGTCACATTTTTAAAACATGAGATTACGGGAGAAATGGTCAGGCTGCTTTTATTCTGACTTTAATAACATCAGGGACAACTGAACTTCACTCTTAATTGAAGTTCCCCTTTCTGCAGGAATTCAAAAAGAGCTTACCAGGCTGGTGTGACTAAATGATTGTCTAACTGTCAAATACCACGGACCACCTTGATTTTGTTGCTGCCAGGTCATCCAAAAGTGCCAGCTCTATCAAATAATCAATCCTGTGAAAGCACTAGATGTCTGTTAATAGATTTTTTTTCTTTCTCAAATGGGATTGGTTTTCTGTTGCTGTAAGAGGAGTTTCTTTATGGATCAGCAGCCGTTTTACTGATAAAATTAAAGCTGAACTAATTCACAGAAAGGAAAGGAACTATAGCAGCATATGAAGATGTGGGGTTTTCAAACTAAGGCCCAGATCCAGTCATCTTATGAAGCAAAACACATTACCTTAAGCAGTAGCTACTAAACTGGCAATCATATAGAGGAGGAAATCTTGGCACCATCCCACCAAATCTCTGAGGTGTATCAGAGAGAGAGACAAGAGAAGACAAGAAAAAGAAATTTTTCCTTAACGAATCATAAGGGTGATTTAAATCTGCTTCTTCTCGTAGAACGTAGTGGGGGTTATACATAGGAACAAATACTTGTATTAGTGTATTTTGGTTTCTTAGCTGAGGTGTAAATTAGATTCTGTGGTGGACGAATGCTTTGGAAGTTTCTTGGAGTGAGGTTTCCAAGTTTCACACTACAGCAGGTCTATAGTTACTATGCACAATATATAACACAGATCATTGTGCTCTTGTAGTCATTGCTGGAAGCACAGCATGGAAATAAGTTAGCAAAAATTATTTTATTTTACTTATGAAAGACTTTGTTCCCATCAGGAAGCACAGAAGTATATGTACCTTTTGTAGGCAAGAAGAAGTGGAACGGGTAAAATAACCACTCCATGTGTTACCTTTGCATCATCATTTCTGAACAATACATTGGCATTTTTAGAAAATAAATTCCATTTCAAGTCAAATGTATTGAAATATTTGTCTATATTTATATGGAAGTCTTCGAATATAAGTTCTGTAAATATTTTGCATGTTGAGATTCAACTGAGTAAATGTTTTAGGTTTGGAGAAATACTTAACTCTGTCACAACATGTAGGGCTAAAAGCATGGGTTACTTGGAATCATGTTTTGGAGGAGAAGAATGATGTCTTCAATTTTCCATATTGCCTCATTTATTTTGAATTAGATATTTTGGTTTGAAAGCATTTCTATTCAAAATTGTCTAATGAAATTTTTGAAATGGTACCTTTTTGTTTTTACCAAAGGTTGATTTAAGATTTTTTTGGCTGTTAAGTCCTGAAACAAAGCAGTGAAATAAAGGTGTAAGTTTCAGCGACTCTTTTTAAGATTGTCCACCAAAATACAAA
>JANHGN010021811.1:48716-73201 GCA_024605025.1 Megaceryle maxima | reverse complement strand
GGGGGCGGGGGGGGGTGTATTTACTTTAGATTAATAGCATGAGTCATTGTCCTTAGCTCTTCAAGGTTTGACTCACCATGTGGAGCTGAGGTCACCTGAGGCAGCAAACAAACCTTTCCTCCCACCCCCCTCCCTTGGTTATGTAATAATTAATCTGAAAAGTGACAGAGCAGGATAACAGGCTTACAGAATGATGACGTTTTCATTTGCTAAAATATTTTAATTTATTTTATTTTTAAGCAGGATTTATTCACCAAGCACCTAAAAGATAAAGCTAAAAATAAATCAAGTGAGTGAGCGCTTCTCGCAGCCGTAGTTTCACACAGGCCTGTGTTTGGTGAATTTGTGGACACGTGCAATCCAAAGAGCCATTCAGCAGGTTTTTGGCTTTCAGGAAGGACAGGAAAGCTCTGCCCTTCTCCTTACAGCACAGACCTTCTGCACAACAAGCAAGAAACCTACCACAGCTGACCCTTGCAAAGCCGTTCACCCTGAAACCTAATAATCTCCGAGATACTGCATTGCCTTAATTCTTTCCTAGCTGATGAATTAAAGAGGACTTCAATTGTTGTCCCACCCAGTTATTGGCATATGCTGATGACAGGATGGTACTTGGTTATGAGCAGCTTATGTAAGTATGATGAGGAACGCCAAGGCAAACTTGTCCCTGATTCAGCATCTTTCCAGAAGTGCTTTGAGTAGCAACAGCAACGATTTTAGTCGACTCAAAACTTCGAAAGCAGCCCTCTGCAAACAAGCCCTGCACCCAACACGCACCATGCAAATCATCACCGTTGCAAAACTCAACAAGTCGAAAGAAAACACTGTTAAGTAAATAAATAAATCAAGCCAGAAAGATAGACACGGCGCTATCTAGCCTCCTCTTTTCCAATTAAACACCTTAATCGTCCAAACTGTTGAACTTGCCTCTGCAGAATGCACTCGGGGAGACCCAGATTTACGGTGCCTTTCACCCAGCGTTTCACTCTGTTGTAATGCAGAGTGGAAGGGGCTTTGGCTGTAAAGCACCTTCCAGCCTCTAAGACTCGCACTTAATCAGCTACTTAAATAACACCTCGTCTCAGATGGAATGAAGCCTGTGCTCAACAAGCAGAAAGCAACACAACAAATTTACAGCCCAGTTCCACGACAGATTTGTACATAAATAAAATAAATGGGATCTGCAGGAGTGTAGCCCAAGTTTCTCAAGATGATTTGGAATCCTCACGGTGTCTTTAAGTAAATTTTAATCTAATGTTTTCTGGTGAAACGAAACATGGATTGTTTTTAACCTCTGTAGCTAAACAGACGGGGGTGGGGGGAGGGAGCAGATACATTATTGATTTAATCACATGCGTGAAGATAAAAGTTGTGCTTATCTCATTCCATTAGGATTTTATCCCCCAAGAGCTGTTTCGAGTTAGCCAGCCCGGGACAAAGCCCACAGTCTTCAACCAAATAAAAGTCATATCCACTGAACCTGACAAAGACATTACAGCCTTTAGAATAGTAAATGTTCTTTTGGAGATATTTCACTTCAGATAAAACTCCAATTAGCTGATGAGTTCCAAGCAGCAGAGATGCGGGGATACCTGGTCGGGACAACCCTTGGTCGGTCCTAGGGGGAGAGCAACGAGGCAGCAGCAGCCGCCTGAAAACTTGCCCTTAAATTCAATTAAAAGTCCAGACCACAAAAGAATCAGACTATTATTTATTTATATATTTTTTTTTTTGTCCCGTGTTACCTTTTTCCATGCCGATTGCTCCTAAATTCCCGCAATGTAGAATTTCTTTCAACAAAGTTCTCCAGCATCCACCGACTGACTCAAGCGCTGCCACTTTTGCAAGGACAGAAGAAAGAAAAAAAAAAACAAAACAAAAACAAAACAAAACAAAACAACAACAACAAAAAAAAACAAAACAACAACAACAAAAAAAAACCAACGAACAAAAAAAACCCAACCAACCAACCAAAAAACCACAACTGGAACATTGAAACAAAATTGCCCAGGAGAGAGAAGAGCGGAAACAACCCCGGCTCTTCCAGCCCAGCAACCTTTGGGGGGTGGGAAACAGAGGATGGGGAAGAGTGGAAAAAAACCCCAGCACTTCTTAAAGTGCCCTGGCTCCAACTGGGTGATTTCTTCCACGTTGCTGTTGGCATGCGGATGGTACCACATATATACACATGCATAGTATATTTGAATACATTAAATAAGTATGAAGGTATATAATATATTAATATTTGTATGGTTGTTTGTGTATTTTGGGGTTTTTTTAAGAAAAAAATAAAATAGAGCAAGAAAAGTTGCTAGTGGACAGAAGCAGCTAGGGGCCTGTTCTTGCACTAAACCGTGGGAGTATCAAACAGTATTTATTATACCTAATGGTGTTAATTAATGTTTGCAACGGCTTTAATCAATGCCTGAAAGAAAAGCGATAATGAAGGTAAAAATTTTATTTACCAGGATTTTATTATTACTGAATATTAAAGATGAGGATGGATTAGAGGACAAAGTGGTTGTTAGCAGCTGATAGGGTCTGTGTAAGGACATAAAGCGCTCCTTAAACCGGGAATTATTTCTATTCCCCTGCCAGGATGAGAACATTTAAAGAGAAGAATTAAAGCTCTTTTTGGTGATTGCCAACAAAATTGCCTTGAGACTGGTGAAATTCAGTCTCCTGCTACCCCTGCAAGGAACAGGCAGACAGGAGCCACCTCCACCTCTTCCCACCCTGAATGAAGAAGGTGCAAAAGGGGTGGTTGATTCCTCATCAGACTTGTTATCACCATTTACAGTAGCTGTTTATTAAATAAGCACCTCTGACAAGCCTGACCTTGCAGAGAACAATCTGCAGCCACCAGATGCAATCAGCTGAGGTTCTAATCCCTGCAAGAGCTGGGGTCGGGTTTATGATCTACAGACAATCCTCTTGAAGCTTGTAGCAGGGTATAGTTTTATTTCTACCCTCTGCATAACTTGTAGCCCATAGTAAACCACTTGTTTGCATTGTGTAGTACACAGATTTTCTTTCAACAGCTGAGAAAAACAGTTTCCACTTGTCACTTTATGCTTCTTAAATATTGCTGCACCCCACAGAAATTGTTCAACTGCCAAGTTTCAGTTTTCATCCCTTTTGAAACTCACCCATTTTCCTTTATTTACTATTTACTTATCATTTTTTCAAGTATTTCTTATATTTTTATTTTACTTTATTTACTATTTACTTATCTTCAAAGTATTTGTTATTTAAAATATAAAGTATTTTAAATTTGTGGCTTTATTTTACTTTACTAAGTAATAATAAAGAGTGTAAAGCTACAGTGCACATGCGGTTCCTGCCCTTTGCCTTTGCTATGTGACACAAACTGCTCTTAGAACCTATGAGAGAATCCAGGAATAACCTGCTGGAGACACCACAAGGGTCATGCTGGTGGACACAGCTTCTGTGGTAGTTAAAAACCCCAACCCTCCACCTATTTCATGTGTCAAGTACTGCAAAGGGAGACAGAGACTTCCAGCACTGGCCATGTGACTCAGATGATGGTGATGAGATCACTGCCATCCTCTCTGTCCCACTGGCTCTTGTGCAAACTCCCCAGCTCATGACCAACAGAAGTCAGGGTGTCCTTCCATCTGCAAACAGAGCCTGGCATGAGATGATGATAAACAATGCAAAACTTTGGCCGTTTGTCCCCACCTAAGTCTCCAGGGGTCAGATTGCCATCTAGTAAATCCATGTGGCTCCACTGAATGATGCCTTTAAATGTTCATGGCCAGGCAGAAGACCTGCAGGAACACGTCTTACCTGGAGGGTACAAATCCTGCTCAGAGTGTGGATTTTATCTCTCCAAAGCAGGTGCTTCTAACTTTATCTCTGTTTGTGCAGCATTCAGCACCACCGGGACCCGTTCCTGGTCAGGACCTTGAAATACAACTGTGATATCCCAGGGATAGGATAGGATGGGATGGAAAGAAGAATAACACACACAAACAACAGTAATTTTTGAGTCTTAAGACAAGGCATATGTGGCGAGAATATTTAATGCCAAGGAAAAGTGTAACTGCAGGGCACAGAAATCCTTTATAGAACTAAAATTCACGGATTTTAATAGCAAAGGTGATGTGAGATGAAAGGCCTTCCTTTGTGGTAGCACCAAAGACATCAGCATCTGTTCCCTCAAATTATGTTTTACACAAAGTGAAGTTTAGTAATGCATCATCTTCCCAGCAGCCAGCAAACTGCTAAATAACACTGACCTTGCTGCCCCCGATGCCTGTGCAAGCCTTTGAAGAGTCCAGATTTCCCTTTCAAGAGATTCTTTGCTCTTCAAATGGCTGTTACATTACGTGATTAGGTTCAGACAATATCCTAAAGTGTTTAATTTAGCAGTCATCTCATGGCATATTAATTAAGACTCTGGGTCAGTTTTATTCCTTTTAAGAGCCCAAGTTGTAAGACAAGTACATTAAGCCCCTTGTGAAATTAAGCCCCTCAGATTTCCCTGACCTTTTCTTTCTAGCCTCCCAGCCCATAATGCTCCTAGTGTCCCACCAGGTCCTCAGTGACAACAAATACCCAGCAACAGCTCCTGACCCTCTCAATGGAATGATCAAAATCTTAGTGTGGCCAAAATCCACACAACAAATCTCAGAGCTCTGACATTTTTTTATGAGCAATTCTGAGGCCAGTGAGAATGACAGCTTCCAGTTGCTGGGCAGGACTGGGCAGCCCACTGCCCATCACAGGAGCAGGGTAATTGCATCCTTGGCCAGACCACTTGCTCCCGTAGCCAGAAATTCAGATTATCCAACTGCTCCTGAGCACCAGAGTTACACTGGAAATGTGCAGAAGGCACATATGGGCCAGGAGCTGGGAGATGTCTCCTGCTCTGGTCAGAAAAATCCCTCTTTTTTGTTTGTTTTAGAGGCCAGCTCTGTGTGTGCTCTCCATGTAGCAACCCCCTGTAGCACAATGCCAGAGGACAGGGGCCAGCAAAACACAAACGACTTTACAAAGCTACTTCTGGGGTTAGTTTGGGGTTGGTTTTGTTTGTTTTCTTCCCTGTAATATCTCACTTGCCTAGCTGTACATGAATCATTTATGAGCACAGTCTTGGAGAGCTGCAAAATAATCAGGCAACAGTTAAACTTCTTAGTCCACTGCACATTTGGTAACCAACATAGGGCTGGGGAAGGGCCCAGTGAAGGTTGCTGGCTGGTACCCACTTCACAGCCATGGCTTCTGCTTGGATCTTTGAGTATCCTTTAAATACTTCATTGGACAATGCAAAGAAAGGATGAGGACGTGTGGACATGAAATAAGCTGAAATGGGGTATATTTTCTTTATATTTCAAGTTGATTGAGGGTTCCTAGAGTGTTGGTGGAATGCAGGAAAGACTTACAGACATCCCCGTGATCCAAACCTGTGTTTTTCCAGAAAAACAAAAACCAAAACAAACAAACAAACAAAAAACCCACAAAAAAACAACCAAACAAAAAAACCCACACAAAACAAAACAACTTTTTTTTTTTTTTTTTAATGTAAAATGGATCATGTAGAGGCACCTAGACACAATATTTCCAATGGGCATCTTCTTCCCACTTGGGGCTGCTGTGGTCTCCTGGTGAGGCTGGTGGCCCTGGATGGCTCCACAGATGGGGAATGCACTGGGCTGCCTGTGCAAGGGGTTACAGGGAGTGTTGGCATCCAATGCTTGGAGCTGCAAAGCAGCTGTTGCAACTTCTTCCCTCCTCCTCTTGATAAAAACTTAACTCTCTTATTTTTAGCAGGATCTCCTCAGCTCCTGGGAGTGCCCTGGGCTTGCAGCTGCTCCATTTACAGTCCCACAAGGAGGTAGGCAAATGAAGTCTGTTAATTGCTGCTGTTTATACCTTTCAGCAAGTGACCCTGTGGCTCTGAACACTGGGCAGTGTTTGTGGTTTTGGGCTGAAGGCACAGAGCTGAAGTTAATGCACCCAGGCTGGAGCCAAGACATTCCCTGTCTGCCCCCAGCACGCTGCTGTTCTCTCAGCTCGGGATTGCAATGCACCCAGAGCCCTTTACTAGATTTCAAGTTCATTTTTGCACATAACTACTGTTTCCAGCTCAGCATTGACACTCTGACTCAATGGTCTTTAAGCAAATGCTTTTGGAAAGTTTATGACAAGCAGCTGCTACCGGAGGTGTATAAATTCAGATTTATTGTGGGATGTGACACTGGTCTCCTATAGATCGTATCAACAGCATGTTTTTCTGCATCTCCTTGCTTGCATGAAAGAAATGGAGTCTTTCAGAATATGTTTCAGTGTTTGATTAGTTTTTCTGGTTACCCAGGAGGCTGGGTAAGAGGAGGACGGGAGCAGCTCATCCACCTTGATGTGCTCAGCAGTGTCTGAAGCTGCTTATCCGTAACGGGATGCACAGAGCTCAAGCCCTGGTTCACAATCAGACACTGCCTTGGTAGATCGAAGATGAAAACATCACAAACTGAGAATACAGAATTCAAGGAATGGGTAAAATTCCTGATCAAGTAGAAGTTCTTCATTCTGTAGCTTTAACTTTGATGGATTTGCACACATGGAACCGTGACTTCTGTAACAAAAAATCTGCCATCGATTTTTCTGAGGTACCAGTTTATCCCCAACTCATTTGTTCTTCTGTTTGGAAATCCTCTGCTCACTGGAAGAGGATCCCCAGGTCTCCATCAAAGCTGATTAATTACCCCACACTGGGGAGAGGTCAGTGATAAACTTTTTTGAAGACGACAGTTAATATATTTTCTTGGTTTCAACTGCTCTTATTCAGCCTGGGATACCAAATTAATTGGCACTAAACTTTCACTCTTCTGATCACAGTTTCATCACCCATTTGAAGAAAGAGAACCCTAATAACACAGCAGTTAATCCTACAGTCTTTTACCTCCTGAGGCCTCTCCCAGACAATTCCAGCAGTATCCTTATTAGTGCTATATTCTCTGCTGGGAGATGTCTTCATTTACATATCTGCATTGGCACACGGAGTGATACAACGATGGGGTGTCTCTGCCTCACCAGGAAGATCCTCTGTGGGAGGAGACTAAAATAGTGCAGTAAAGAACTCCCTTCTCTTGTTTTCTTCTTGTCCACTTTATGGCCTTAACAAAAACTGCTGCCTGATATATGGAAAAATGAGATACCTTAGTTTAAAAAGCCAGACTCTTCACTTTATGTCTTTGTAGTAATTCTTTGGAATAACTGGTTGTGAGAACTGGGGTTTGAGCCTAGAATGATAGTAAGAGCATCCCTCTGTGGTAGATGGGGTGCTAGGTGATGTACAAGAAGTATCAGGTAAAATAAGATCTTTGGGTGCCATTGCAACTACTTTTTTGCCTCTAGGGTTACAAAATAAAAATATTTTTAACTTTGAAATGGTTCTGTATGGGCCCTCGGCACTGTGAACATTGGTTGTGCTATTTCTTAGGAGAATGGAAAGGTTTCAGCTTGGAAGATTGCTGGTACCTAAAAAAATTACTGAGTCTTCTCTCATTTTATAAAAATGGGGGGGGAAAAGGGTGTAAAAAAGAGCCCAAGAGCAGAGCAGGTTATGGCTCCTATTAAGAGATCCTTCTTGGCTCAGAGTTTCTACAATTCCATACATCCAGAAGCAGTTGTGTTCAGCAAAAGTGGAAGAAAAATAAATATTTCAGGCTGTGCTTTAGCTTAAATACTGGGCTAAGACTACTTCAGTGAGTGAAAAATAAATAAATAAATACCTGTTCAGCTTTCATAATCACCTACGAATACAAATGGTGAAGAAAGAATGAAAGAAACTTCCCAAAGCAGTGTTAAAATCCCACAGTTCTGTCCTGGAGTGGCCAGAGATGCTTTATGTGGTACCTGACCCTCTGGCAGCACTGCCTTCCTTTTTCAGACATTCAAATCAACACCAAGTCCTCACTTCTGCCAGTGCAAGAAACACGTGTGGGACAGAACCCTTCACCACCCCATTAGTCATCCCAGCAGGTCATTTTGACAAGTCGGTCGTTAAATGTCTGATTATTATTAAGTCTCTCTCCCTGGTTTGAATACACTCCTGCCTGCACTGTGGTTTTTAATAAAAACACTATGGAAAAGCACAGCTTTGTGAATGACAAAAAAAGCTTAATATCATCAGTCATTTATATTAACAGATTTGCACTGTCAGGGTGTAGTCCCCCCAAAAAAGGGTCCTTTCCCTGCTGTGTGAATCACAGGATGGTAGAGGTTGGAAGGGACCTCTGAAGATCCTAGAGTCCACCCTCCCTGCCAAAGCAGGAACACCCAGGGCAGCCCACACAGGAACAGATCCAGGTGGGTCTGGAAAATCTCCAGAGGAGACTCCACAGCCTCTGTGGGGAGTCTATTCCAATGCTCTACAACTCTTAGAGTAGAGAAGTTCTTCCCCATGTTGAGGTGGAACTTCCTGTACTCCAGCTTGAATCCATTGCCCCTCATCCTGTCACAAGGTATGAGTGAAAAGAGGTTGTCCCTGCCTTCTTGACACCCAGCCCTTATGTATTTATAGACATTAATTAGATCTCCTCTCAGCTGAGTTGAGACGTTTGCTTTATTCTGGTACTGCAGGCAGGGGTGCTGGGCGATAAATCCCAAGTCCAGCCCCTACAAGTTCAAAGAGCAGCAATTTATACACAGTACAAATAACAAAGAAATTAGATGTGATTGGTTATATGATTTTACATCAAATAAATCCTTGTACACATGCTCCACCATTTACCTAATTCATTAGACTATTACCTAATTCTTTACACTAAGGTGCTCCTACTTTTGCATTAAGATTCTCCTCCTAGAGGTGTTTTTTAGCATTAAAATCACCACAGGTTATGTCAGGGACACCTTGTATTTTGATCTTTGTCCAAATCTGTCTCTGATTTATGTAAAGAAGCTATAACAAGACATTATCTACAAAGGTTGACAGAATTTTACTGTCTTTAGACACTGCTCTTAATTACTGTGTCTTGTTCCTGATTATTTTAACCTTTGAGGTCATTCCATCCTTTAGTCCTAAGGGCCTTCCAGTCTTGTTCTCCTGGTTTCAGACCAGTTCATTATATGCTAATTCCACCTAAATGTTTTTAACCCTATCCTTCTGACACCAAGTGTTAGATAACATATGATACATCATTCATGCACGATGCATGGGACTGGGGAACGCCAAGCCTTCCGAGAGACAACATCTGAGCCTGGGCCTGAAGAGGACAGTACTTTCTAGCTCTGAAAGGCAAAACCTCACCCACAGGACTTGTATTTCTTCACAAAGGCAAAGTACTTCAGGGCTTTAAAGCTGGTGCTACAGGACCAGAGCACCAGGGGTGTATCTTTGCCTCAGGGGCTTTTGCCTGGTGCCCATGGCAATGTGGATGTCACAGTTGTCCTTCTCTGGTTCCTATGTCATGTGAAAAAGCTTAACCTCTGTCATAGCAGCTGCAGTGAGCTAATAGGAAGCAACTTCTTCTCAGGGCTGGGGGGGTGGAACTAATTCTTGTTTCAGTTACTGCCCTCACATCCAGCTCAAGTGCTCTCCTCTAGCTCAGCCAGCGCTCCCCAGCAAGCAATGCTGGAAGGAAAACCCCACAATGTTCTGCTGATGATGGCAGCTGGCCCTGGGCCAAATTGAAGCGTATCCTTAAATTGATTTGAGGGCTGGATAACACATCAGGCAGTCTGCATGCATCCTGTGAGATTGACAGCCAAGACATGTCACCGAGAGGCTGCCATAAGGATACGCTGATCTCTTCATCTCATAGGCACCACCTTTGTGGGGGGTAACAGGGATTTAATGCCCACTTTTCCTCTTTCGTGCAGTTGTCCTCCTCACAAAAGTGACAGGACCTGGGTGTTTTTCTCTCCTGGTTCTCTCTCCAAAACCTTTATGGATGTAGCTTCATTTTTGTTTCACCTGACACTGAAGTACAAGAGCTTTTGGCAAGGGAATGATGGCAATGCAAAGCATACAACATGGTGCAATGGTTTTTAGCAAAAGAAACCCATCCACCTTGATCTGTCAACAGCCTAAATTTCATCAAACTAGGCTAATAAGGAGGTTTGGACAACACCAGTTCTAGAAATAATAGTTTTGATGCATAAATCCCCCAGTATTTGTTCTTTCTGTGGACTATATGAACCAGAAGCTCCGGTTTCCGTGGACCCAATGGCTCTTTCTTTGCCCCAAGAGTGGCAGTTGGCCAGCTCAGGATCTCGGAGGTGCAAGTTTCTGCCACGAGAACATCTTGAGGTGCAAAAGCCTTTGAGGTATCTGTAGGTATCTCCAGTACTAACAGAGAGCAGAGCTTTGGCTTTTCCCTTCTATCTGACACTTGAAGTTGGGCTCAAATAACCTTTTAAGAAACAGCAACTATCTGACACATTTAAAAGGAGAGAGACAAGTGTTATTTGCTCAGTGAAGAATCAAAGAAGTCAAATTCTTGTATACTTGGATTTTTCTCAAGCTCTCTCTAACTTATGTCCTGATGAAAGCACAGTAATCTTGGCAAAACAGAGAAAAAAGTGCCTCATGCTGTATTTAACTTCCAGGGGCACAAGGAGGGAGAGGAACCCGAAGCCAACAGCCTGATCAGCAAAAGCCTTTGGCTTGTCTCTGAAAAGTATATATGCAATGTGGAGGAAAAAATGAGTCAAACATATATGTATTCTTAGCATTTTGAGGGACTCGGGGCGTGTAGGGGGCTGGGAATATCTAAAATTAATTGTAGATTCCTTGCAGAATATCTCACAGCTCCCTGCAGTTCCCCTCTCCTTTGCTGAAGAGGTGAAATGAAATCCAGCCCTTGATCCAGCGCTTGCTTTGATCCTTGGCTTGGCGGTGATTGATCATAGCAATTTCTCTCACGTGAACAGAATCCTCTGGATAAACTCATTTCAGACTCTGAGGGCTATAAATGTATTATGGACCAAACACTCATGTTTTGCTTCTAGTATTTAAACTTGTATTCAACAGGGTTCAAAACCCCCTGTATAAAAAAGCAAGTGAACCATTTTAGGACTCCTGATTTAATGAATTTCTGAGAAAAAGAGCCCTGTCTAGGTATGATTTAGTTACAGGAGGACATTCCACTAGACAATCCATCAGAAATCTTGTAAAAATAAGACAGGAAGAAAGAGACAAAGCACAAAAAATACTGATATATATTTACAAGCATGTTTGCATCCACACGCAGGCATTCAATAAACATCTGGATCATACAGCAATCCAGATGCTCTGTGTTAATCTTCTTTTCTTTCCCCAAAAATAACTACCTAGAATTTCATGCAGGTGCCATTTTTCTCATATGCATTTTATGAGATCAGTTAAGGTCAGACACCTGATGTAGCTAAATAATCATATAACCATTCATCTAAAATATATTATCTGACCCTTACTGACTTTGCAATTATCAGCATCTGCAGGCAAGATGAGCCTACCCAGAGGCGAAGTTCATCCAAGTTCAGGAGGATGTAGCTGTAAGCTCCCCCAGGTAAGGGACTGACCGTGTCTTTAATCTGAATTGTGATCTGGAGTTTCTCAAAGTTGTTCAGCTCTCCTCCTGTCTCATAACTCCTACTTCTTTGATTTTGTTATGACAATTTCTTTCATGAGAAGATTGATCCAAACTTGGAATGGAAAGCTGTAGGAAAGCAGCGTGCAGTTGTTAGCACAGGCAGTGGAGTGGGCATCTCAATTCTGAGTGAGGTTTCAGCCGTAAGTTTCCCATCTTCCTCTCCTATCCTTAACTTACCTATTAGCATATTCATTAAACGCATTGTGGTGGGCATGCTGACTGCAGGGCTCTCACACTGGGCATGAAATCATGAAGCTGCAGTTCATCTGAGTTTGGATTAGATTATAAATTAAAACCTCAGGCCACTCTCTTTGAAAAATTAATGGAAGTTCAAATATCTCCGGGGTGAACCTGTGTTAATTTACTGTTATTTTGTGTTGCAGGTGTGCATAAGATACCATCGTTCAATAATTTATGTGCAGAACAAGGGACCTCTCTTTTTCTAATAAAATCTCAGCCTGAATTATATACACTGACATCCCACTGATCTCCTCAATAGCAGATCAGTCAGTGAAAGGTAATTTCTGGTGGGTCAGATAAGAAAATAGTATTTACCAATCATGGAGAACCACAACTGCCAAGTTCAGGCAACTCTGCCATGCAGTGTGATTCTGCCTTCAAAGATCAGAGCACAGTATCTTTCACTGATACTTGCATTCTGTTAATATATTTGGTAGCATTACAAGTTTCTGACACTTTTTTGATCCTGACAGCAAACACTGGAGAAGAAACTACAATAGTGGAGAGGAATTGGCAAAGCTTCCTAAATCTCAAAGAATCATCTAGGTTGGAAAAGACCTTTAAGATCATCAAGTCCCACCATTAACCCTGCTCTACCAAGTCTGCCACTAAGCCATATCTCCAAGCACCATATCTATACATCTGATGAATCCCTTGGCTTTGGGAGTCATAATAATGATAACTTCAAGTGTCTTGGCAAGTAGGATTGTGTCTTTCCTCTGTTTCTCCAACTCTCAAACCTGTGAGAAGATGTTATGCTCTCTCAGAGTTGGAATACCTTTTTTCCTAGGGATATAAAATGGATAGTAGTGCAGCAGTGACCTACACCTACTGTCCATCAGCATTTCACTGCTGGCTCCAGGAGCACTGTGCCAACAAGGACGTGGCTCTCTGAGATGTTATCCCATCTGGGAACTACCATGGGCTTGGTCTTACCCTTGGAGATGAAGGGGTGAGCCCGTCTGCAGGAGAAGCCACAGCTCATGGGCTGGCCAAGTTAGCTTATGTGTTTGATGAGATGATTCATTTGCTGTTATGATTGTCTCTGGAGTGCCAACAAATGAGCTTGACCAAATGTAGTCACTTTATGAAGAAATAAAAACTAATCCAATTTTAAAATAGAGCAGAACAATTTGAAACCATGCTCATTTACTGTGTAAACACTGACCACAATTAACTAAGCATTCTTCACTTTGGGGAAATACAAAGTTATGGATAGATGGGGAGATATTCTGCTCGGTTCAACGGTTCCAGGCAAGCACCGTAGTGGTAAGTAACTTTCATTTTTACAGTGATACAGAATAAGTGCCCTTTAGAGAACCGCTGGAGAAATTCAAATTAGAAAATAATCAAGAGCCTTGGTAATGTGTACATATGGTAATATATAATGTGTTACACAATTAAGCCAATGTTAGTTCAAGGAAAATCTTTGAAAATCATTCCCTGGTAATTCAGCGCCAGATTGTGGTACCACATAGCCCCAGACTTGCACCTTCGTGGCACAATATTAATTTGAACACACACAAGTTCGTGCTACGTACAAAGGGGGAAAACTTCACCCAGAAAAATGTTGTCATTTTTTGTCTTTTGTTAACCCAAAGCATTTAAAAAATCCCTCAGTTTTCAGGTGAATATCTAAATAAAAGCTGACTAGACCCCTGGGAGCACACGGAGGGGAATCCCATGTTGGCCAGGAGCAGCCACTGTGGGTTTGGGTCCTCAACGTCACATCAGGTGGGGAAAGATGACAGAGGGAGACCAGGACTGGACCGTGCAGCATCTCAGATTTGCATCTCCTTTCCTGACTGCCTACTACAGATAGGTGGTCTGAGAATAGAAAACACACATTTTGGGGTAGAAAGAGCAGTTTGCAAATGAGAATGAGAATGGACTCTCTGAGCAGGATGGTGCAATAGAAAAGTGATCTTCGTCTGGGCCAAAGGCAAATATTCAATCATATCTTAAAACTTGTCCAGCCTAATTTGAAAGAGAAGTTAAATTCCAGAACCGTGCTCCTTTTCTCCCTTTCAGCTGCAGAGGTTTTGTGATTTGTACTAACCTTGAAGATACAAAACAAAATATGTGCTAATGATATTCCTATCTCCCAGCTGGTGTTGGCAACTCTTTTACTGCTCTGCAGGACAAGTGCAAGTACAAATGCAAATACCAGAACCTTGTTGAGAGCAGAGTGTCCCACATTTCAGTCTAACCATTCGAACTACAAGACATGAAATAAAACAGTTTCTGCTCTGAATGAATAATTGAGCTGCTTCTGTGGGGAGGCCTCTAAAGAGCCATGTGGCAGAATGTTTTTTAAGGCACTTATGAAAGCTCTCCCACCTGGAAACCATCCCACACACAGAGCCCACGTTGCTCTTCCTCTCAGCTTGGTTTAATTGCTCGTTCCATGTCTGTACCTAAGCTGAGTGGTGAAGAAATACGGCAGGATACATCAAATGCTGTAATTATTTTTAAGGTAGAGCAAGACTTCCAAAATCACAAAACTCCATCAATGTCAATTGGGTAGGTTTATTTTTTGTTTGAGAATTCCTTCTATATATCAAAATTCCTTCCAAGGATATCAAAGAGAATTTAAGAACACTTTAAGGCTTGATTCTTGAAGCAATTATACAGCACATGAAAACATCACTGATACCTTCTCTACCATACAGCAGGTCCTCTGGCCCCTTGCAGAGGACATCTAGGACACACACCCCAGAAACTTCCTCCTTAGTTGGCCCACTGGATGTCTGTGCCATTCCAGACAGAGCACAACAGAGAATAATTTTTACATTCGGAAAAACAATGTGAGATGAAAAACATTCCCTCTTTCTCCTTGGGATGTAACAGAGAACAATACCAACCAGTGATGTTGCTAATAATACTACTAATCACTACAACAACAATGATAATATGAATGTTGACAGTATTTGTGACATATCAACATTTCCCAGTGTAAGATGTTGTGTTAGAAAAATCCAACTAGCTGAAGACTTACCACCAATATCAATGGTGGCTGAAGATCTCTTAGTGGTGCATTAGGCATCTTGGATAACATAGAATGAATCATAGAATGGATTGGGTTGGAAGGGACTTTAAAGATCATCTAGTTCCAACCCCCCTGCCATGGGCAGGCACACCTCTTGTTAGACCAGGTTGCTGAAAGCCCTGTCCAACCTGGTCTTGAACACTTCCAGGGATTGAGCATCCACAACTTTCCTGGGCAACCTGTTCCAGTGTCTCACCACCCTCACAGTGAAGAGCTTCTTCCTAATTTCTAATCTAAATCTACCTTATTTCAATCTGAAGCCACTACCCCTTGTCCTATCATTACAAGCCCTTCATTAGAAGTCTC
The DNA here is from genome assembly GCA_024605025.1 of Megaceryle maxima. Classification (NCBI taxonomy): domain Eukaryota; kingdom Metazoa; phylum Chordata; class Aves; order Coraciiformes; family Cerylidae; genus Megaceryle; species Megaceryle maxima. Next base: position 58,006 of record JANHGN010021811.1, on the reverse strand, counting down.
TCCCCAGCTTTCCTGTAGGCTCCTTTCAGATACTGGAAGGCCACAATAAGGTCTCCCTGGATTTTTCAGCTGCATTTTTCTCAAAACTTTAGGTTACCTTCAATATACTCTAGGCTCAAACCACTTAATTCCAGAATACAGGAACGGACACCTTGATTCTTACTCAGGAAACTAAGAGTCATGTTGACCATCAGTTCAAGAAAAGGACCTTTTTGTGAAGAAAACACAGGTAGAATGCTAGTTAACAACTTTTTTTTTTTTTTCTTCCTAAAGTGTTTGTGTCTTTCTATTTAGTATGCAATTGTCATACCTGAGCTGTCCAAACCATTTAGATGGTGAGTTTCTGATGCGTGGTGCACTGTGAATTCCTTTGTGTTATAAATTAATAATTAGAATACTTAAGTCACGCGAAAAGGGAAATGAAGTCAAAATATGGTTTTATTATTCATGTTACATGCCCTTACTTTGTATTATTTTGTCTTTGGGGTTTTAAAAAGTGATTTTCTGTGGTTGCTTGTGGGGGAAAGGAAGAAAACACAAACAAGATAAAGCTGAACTAAACAACAAATGATGGAGATGGAACAAATACCCCCTGCTAAGATTCAGCTGTTTTGTGCTTCAGGAAGGTTCTGTCTTATCCTCATCCCTACTTTTCCAATGGGCATAGTAATGTGGCTTTGACATAATTTGTGCAGAGGCCACCTCCAGAGGGGAGTGCTTTGAGAGGAGTAAAGGAAATGTTGATATGTTAGAACCGTGCACTGTACATCAGAACTGCACCTTCTGAGAGGGATGTTAACTCAGCAGGATGGAGGGATGCCTGAGTTACTGTCATGCTTGTGGTTATTTTTGAATACAGTAACTATCCATCATGGAAAAATGAACCTCTTTTCAACCAAAAAGGAAACCAGTCATTCTGAGGGACATCACGTGAATGCTCTTCCTCATCCTCAGTGCTGCCTTTTGATTTAGATGAGGCAGTTTCTTCCTTTCTTTTGGACTCACTGGATGCTATATAATTTTCCACCAGGAAAACTCCCATTGAGCTTTTTCTTCTTTCAGCTTCATCCAAAGTTCAAAGGATTTAGTAGAGAGTCCTTCTGTTAGCTCCGATAGCCTCATATTAAGCTCCTTTTGGTCTTTAATTGGTCTTTAAGCACCTTCTGTTTTAAAGTGCTGGACAAGCTCCCTGCTAATTATTTAATTCTAACCCACCAGCAGACAGTGGTATCACACTCCAGCCTTTCACCATTTCCATAATTGAAGTTACTAAGTCAGAGACTGTAGAATTTGAGGATGATCCATTAATGCTGTCCAAACAGTCCAATTTCTTTTCTTCATGGTAAGCCACTATTTAATGGTCTTAGCCATGATGTAATTGGTATTTGCTCCTACCCACTCTGCTTGCAGTGCAAGATGGGGGGGTTTCTTTAGGTCATACTACACAGATAAATATTGGGGGTGTCTATACATCTGCCACAGCTTCTAAATAGTGCAGGATTAGAGAACAGATCAGGTTCACTCCAATCAAGATCTCTGTGTTGCCACATTTAAAGTTTGAGATCAGTGACAGCTGCAGGCAGGGAATGGGATGAGGGGAAGGTGGCACATTACAAGAGTGGGGATGGTTGGAAAAGAAATTTATAACACTCTATCTATTTTTTACTCTATTATTTTTATTGTCACTTTTTTTGGTTAACAAATTGCGTACGAGAAGATCATGATTTTTTCTGGCTCAATATATTAACCTTAACAAGTAATTTATCATCTGCAACTTACTCATGGAGTTTATTTTAATAGAAATTTGGACAAGTTTGGTCATATGGCCAGCGGGTCTTGGACTAGATAAGGATGTCAAAGACTGCAAACTGACCAAAGGGATATTCCATACCCCGTGATGTCGTGCTCAGCAATAGAAGCTAAGAAAGGCAGAGAAGGAGGCATTAGTTATTAAGAGGTTTGTCTTCTGAAGCAGCACTACACATATGGAGGCCTTACTTCCCAGAAAGTGTCTGGACATCACCTGCTGATGGGAAGTAGAGAATAAATCTTTTTGTTTTCCTTTGCTTTCACAAACGGCTTTGTTTTTCTTTATTAGTCTGCCTCGATCTTGACCCATGATTTTTTAATCTTATTTTCTCCCCTTGTCCTGCTGAGGAAAGAGTAAAAGAGCAGCTCAGTGGGCCCCTCACAGCCTGCCAAGAAGAACCCGGCAGATAAGCGTAGTAAAAATACTCTATCCAGGACAAAATTATGTCAATGACTGATTTCTGTTCTTCAGGTGAATGTACAAAAGGTGCTTTACATTTCCATACTTTCATTAGTCCATTCACTGCTTTATTGCTAAATACACCTGATTAGCAATAGCCATGCTTAATTTCCCTCTAGCTTGTATGACTCGTAAACCCGCTGCATTTCTCATCTTAAATAACACTGTGACATGATCTGACATCTGTTATTTACTTCAGCATTATTTCTTTTTTTATTTGTGGAGAAAAGGCTGCAGACACTAGCTCGTAAATTTTCTCTCTCTGCTACAGCATACAGTGGAGAACAGAGCATAAAGAAGACCCAGAATATATAAAGAATCAGAATATAACATTGTGCCCTATGAAAAATGGTGCAGAGGAAGATACGTTACAGAGATTCTTCTTCTAATAAAACACACACAAAGTTTCAACAGATTTCAGTGCTGGGAACTGAAATATTCAGTTTTAGGAACTGAACAATTTAATTCTGGGCTGTAAAGGATTTGCAGCAGGCACTCAACACAGAAAAGGGGTTTTATTAAGTGCAGGGGGGATGCAGTCTTGCAGTCCATCCAAGGATTATTAGAGGTTTTCCAAATGCCCATTGGTGATTTCTGTGGGATTTTTTTGGTTTGTTTGTTTCACTCTTTTTTGAGTAAGCAAAGCTTGAGGTCTTTTCCATCCCACTCCATTTGGGTTTTTCAGATCCACCCAGACGTGTATTACTCCTTCTTATTCTCTGCAGCCTGTACTGTGGATCCATTTAGAAGGGACTACCAACTGAATTTCCAGCAGCAGCACACGTTGCAGGTAGATGCTTCAGTGAGGCCTCATGCTGAGCATGGTGCTTCTCCATGCTCATAACAATACCCAGATTTGCCCTGTATTGTTACAGAAATAAGCCATTCTGCTGACCACATAGCAGGCTAATAATTCAATTACACAAGAGGAGAGTAGACCTGTAACTGCAGAAATATGCTCCAGAAAATCTACGTTACAAAATAAAACAGAAACCTCAAGAACAAAAAACTAAAACACAGAAAAATATACAAAACAGACACCTCAAGAACAAAATACTAAAACACACCAAAAAATACAAACCAAAAACTTCAAGAACAAAGAACTAAAACACACACAAAAATACAAAAGAAACCAGAAACCTCAAGAACTAAAAAACTAAAACACCCCCCCCAAAAAAAACCCTAGAAACCTCAAGAACAAAAAACTAAAACACACAAGAAAATACAAAATAAACCAGAAACCTCATCAACAACAACAACAAAACCCAAACACACAAACCACTACATAGCAGCATGAGAAAAGCCTATCTCTTAATAAGCATATTGTGTAGGATCCTTTCCTCCAGCCCTGACACAAAAACAATAAAGATCTCATGCCTTGTTAATAGTTCTGCCTCTAGGGGGGTGAAAAGAAAATTACCTAGAGAAGAATAAGCCTCATGGCAAGTTCCTTGCAGGCTTATAGAGTCTGGAGATTGAAGTGGGGTGGGTTTTTCTGCCCTCAAATATTTTCTTAAGTATTTACATAAAGGGTTGTCAGATCAGCATCACACAACATCTTTTACAGGCCAATCCAGTCTATCAACAATGCCACCAGCAATAAAGCTGTACGTTGCCAGAGCACGGATGCTCAAGGGGCTCTTAGCTCTCACTCCTTCATCCATCTCCTGCATCTATTTATATATTTATTTACCCATCCCCTCAGCACCTTTAGTGGGACCAATACAACACATCTGTTTATCACCACCCCTACTCTATAGGTCTGAAACAGTATAGAGGGATATGTGTTCTCATCAGAGGAGAATAAACATATTAGACTAACGTGATTCAGAAGTCACAAGCCTGATCTCCCAAGCTGTCTGGAGGAAACACAAACAGCTTTTACTAAGCTGGCACATGACAATACTCACAGGTTTGTTCTGCAAGTGACTGACAAAGTGCCGTATTGTGACAGCTGGAATACAAGCAGGGCTTTGTGTAATACTGGATATTTATAACACCTTTGGAAACGATGCCTTTGTTTTACTAATGAACACAGGGGCATTGCCAAGACTGGCTGGAGATGTATTTCAAAAACCTTGTGCTTACACTTGCCGAGGTTGATGGTCATCCCCAGGCCATTGCAAACACCCCCACCACACACTATTTCCTTATGCAAAGAGCATCACAAAACTGACCTCTTCTGAGGAAAAAGGCCCATTTCAACCCCATGTCCCCCAAAATACCAATGCATGGACACTAACGCATAGTGTAAAGGCAGCATCATTTTATTCCACGAGGTATATTGACACTCTGGGGGACTACAAAGATATTTATGAGTCTACATTTCTCTGGGTTCATTTTTAATGAAGCACTGGCGTATTTCTGGGTAACAATGGGCTAAATGAATAGCAAAGCAAAATTATTTGTTTTCATGTCACGAGGTATGTAACGGAAGAAGTGCATAATCTGGCCCCTCTAGAGCAAATAGACCTCCAAATTGTAAAGCTAATGGATAAAATGTGAAGTTTTCAGAGAAAACAGTAGGAAGAAATTGAGGCATTTGTGCTCTTGCAGAAGCTGAACTGATCTTGGGAGAAGGATGAAAACTCAGAGGAAAGTATTTTCAGAGAGTCAGGAAATGAAGAAAATGAAGGGCCAATTCCCTGCTCTGTGGACTCCGGACCCCCCTGTGCAGACTTGTTTGTGTTATTCAGCCCCTTGGTACATCCATACCCCATAATATCAATTTAATATGGTACTGTGAAATAAATGACAGATTTAGGAGGTGCTGAGACACTTAGGTAACAGGGACCACAGTAGCATCTATCTTACATAAAAGAGAAATACAGCTTGTCCCTGCTGGCATTTTGCTTCTGTGTGGGTGTCTATGAAGAGCAAAGATACATCTTTAAAAAAAGTATTTCTCAATGCTCACTCCTTTGAGCAGTTTGCTAGTTGTGGATAGATTATTGCTGTACCCAATGGCAGGGTGTAGCCATCACCATGGCTAAAAGCTGGTGCCTCAAATCATAGCATCGGTTTGTTTGGGAGAGACCACAGGATGACAAAGGATGTCAGGGGTTGGAAGAGATCTTCAAGTCCAAGCCCCCTGCCAGAGCAGGATCATATAATCTAGCAAAGGGCACAAAGGAGACCTTTGAGATCTTCACATCCAACCATTAGCCTAAAACTACCGAGTGTCCTACAGCTTATGGTGTCTTTCTTGCTCCAGCCCTAGCCCACTTGGGAAGTGCCACAGCTTTTTGCCACCCTGAAGCCTGATTTCAGTAAGGAATTGTTTGCCCAGCCAGGACATCATGACCAGTTAGCACTGGTGGGTCCAGCTTTGGGTCTGAGATACAGGCTCTGCTCAAAGCTACCTGAGCTCTAAGGGTTGCAGGACTGTCCTAGGAGCCTCTGTACATAGCAGCAGGAAAAAAACCAACCAACCAAAAACATTACAGGCACATTTTTTAAAATTAATTTCTAGTGATGGTGCTGATGACCTATCAGGTGATGACCTGATAGCCACAAAGGGCTCTCGAGGACAGCTCCAGTGCATGTTCACACCCAGTGGCAAGAATCTGGGATGAAGATTCTATCACCCACTGGTGCTTAAAGAAAATCCCCTTTTGAAAAGAGGTACTTGCTGCAGCCCTGAACCAGTTACCAAAGTGTCTAAAGTTGAAACTTGTGCTTTCAGATTCCTCTATGGACCTGCTGAGCCTGTTGTAGGAATTTTCCTGCTCAACAGTCAGATGCAACATCCGTTGTGCTACAAGCAGGTACATTTTTTTTTTTCTACCTAAAAGATGCAGGGTATACCTGACCTTCAGGTGCCTAATTTTCTTTCTGTATTAGAAGAGCCTCCACAGTGACTTCTGCAGTCTTCCCCAAGGCAGAGAAGGCAGGACTAACAAGAGCTGCTATTTATCTGCCTACGTCTTGTACCTGCCCTAGTCCAATTTACAATATAGTCCTTTACACGTCCATTAGTCAACTACCTCCCAGTGAGTGTAATCAAATTACTTTTCCCCATTTGATTTCCTTGGTAAAGCTGCACACACTTCTGCCTGTCAAATGCTAAAAAGGGCTTATTAGGATCAGTCATAGAAAAAAATCTATATACTACCTACAAATAATTGTAATCCCATTTTCAGCTTTCTAGGTGCATAAATCACCGTTCTGCTCGGCAATCCAAATCACAGCCATTAAAACCTTTGATCTGGGAGGACAACAAAGGAGAAAGCACTTTCTTATCACTTGCCTTGGTCCTGTGGGAAATAGGACAAGATGACACCAGAGGTCTTTACAGCCTCAAATAGGTAGGCATAAAGTACCCTGACCCATGTAAAGACTGGGAATGAAATTGAAATTGTTGGAGAAGAGCCATTCTCTCGTGTCAAATGCTTTCTCAGCACCTAATGCTCATGCAGCCAGAACCAGAGTCCCTGCAAGAAAACACATACAGACTTTATCTAGTGAGATTTTTCCATAAGAATCCTACTTAAGGTGAAAGGATTAGCAGATTTGTTTAAAAAATATATGGAGCTGCAGGTAAGGAATTAGCAATCTGAACTCTAGCTAGACCATAGATCTTACAAGGTAATGGAACCTGCATCTTATTACACTGGAAAATTGTGGGTGTTAATCATTTTTTTTTCTAGGATATGAAGTGAGAATGAGCTACAAACCTGGATTTAAATTTTGATCGAGCTTGACGGCAACGTCTGTTTACAAAGCCAGTGTGTCCCTGCTGAAAATCAGGCTTCCTGATTAATATACATTTATTCATTCACTTATTTATTTATTTATTGCAAGGGTAACTTTCTAGAAGCTCTAGTAAGATGTTGCAGCAAATATTATTTTACTCTACCTAGGCTAATGCAAAAAGAAATACTTGAATGTAAACACAATGCATTTTTTATTGTAGAAGGGATAGTCCAATCCAATTTAACAAAGAAGGAGAAAAAATGTTTACTTTTGCTACTTTGATATTTGAAGCTGAGCTTAATGTCACTGAGGTTTTAAAATTGCCCAAGCACTTGTCACTGCCAGTACCCAATTCCTCTGCCTTCCACAGTGATCTCTCCAGAAGATTTCCCAGAGCTGGATTAGACCCTGAGAGCAGGGAGGGAGCCCCAGTAATGCCTGAAGGACCATTAGTGACTGTAGACACAAGCCAGCAGCACAGTTTGGGCTGAAGACCTTCATTATCCAGAGCAGAGTTTAGGGGTTTCCCTAGGGAGTACCAAGGTCTCTTTGTGGACTAGGAAAGATGAGCAACCACTGGACAAGCTGTTATTCAAAAGCTTTTAATATTATATAATAAAGCCTTTTTTTTCAGGACATTTTTCTATAGAGAGGAGAGAATAGTACATCTTTGATCCTGCCTAAACTATTTGGTATAAATAAATTATCTGAAATACTAAGACTGTTCTTTCATTTTCAGCAATCATTTATACACATCTTGAGATTTCTAGGCATGGATTTCTCTCACCTAAACTCAATGTTTTTCCATCTATGAGGTTTTTCTCCAAGTCTTTACCTGAAAAGCTCTTATTTTTCACCTGGCTGTAGCTCAAGTGAGCTGCAGTGATTTGGTTTCTTAACTGACACTTTTGTATCCAACTCTTTTTCAGAGAACTTCTGCATTTTTTTTTTCCCCTGAAAATATGAAATATTTCTACACGTGCCAGAGCCTTGAGATGGCCCAAATTCTGACATGGATTTGTCCAAACCATCTCTCATGGAGACCCTGGGAAAAAGAAGAACAGGAGAACAGGTTCTACCTAAATAAAGGCACCCACCAGTGTGACACAGCTCCAACACTGGTGGGGGAAGGAGAGGATGGTGAGGAGGGGACTCTGCCCTGCCACACCAGTCCCTCTGCTTTTATTGGAAAGGTCTGGAAATCAGTTTTTGCCTGTCTTCTACTAGACTGGAGGAATTCCCCATGGCCTGCATAGTCTCTGGTGAGTATTCAAGATTTGGGTATGTATTTTAAGCTGCAGCAGTAACTTTCATCCCTTCTTGCTTGTTGTAATACATCAAAGTTAAAAGAGACATATATACTGTTGTGAAGAAAATTATAATCTTAAAAAATATATGAATACTACTTAATAATGTGCCCTAATCTTTAAAAAATATATAAATACTACATAATAATGTGCACTAAATACTCTTGATGGACCCTTAGGCTTGGTAGAGGACTCAATTAGTAGATGGTGAACACACACCAGATCTGGCTGAAACCTCCCTTCCTTGGTGGACAGACTACTGGACTCGTCTTTAAAAATTAAATTCCAATCGGGTCTGTTGTGTAAATCATTTGAGAACTCTACCAGACTCTCTGGCTATGCCAAAGGCAAGGCAACCCTTCATCTTCAGAGCTGTTGAACAGCATCTGCAAAAATTTCAATGGGGAAATGTGCTAAACCATTGCTTTATGCACTCAGATTGTTTCAAACAAGTTTAAAGAGGGCGATGGCGCATTGCAATAGCAACCAAATTTATCCGTGTTTTTGCTTTCAATTCTGGGTTAACTTTTCCATCAGGTAATTGCATATGAGGAGCTCTCCACCCTTGACTTCTTCCTGCTCACATGCAGAGCAGTCAGAGGCACTTTGTTCACCTTTCCCTCTGTGCCCTGGGTCTGCTCAGGGGTTCAGTTCTGCCTCTTTCCACACAAGCAGCAGCAAAAGCTGCCTGTGCCTTCATTTCAGAGGGTTTACTTATTTAGGAACAAATGCTGAGCATATGTTCACAGCGAGTGACACTTTATTTTGTGAACAGGTTCTGCTCAGACCGGTGGGTCTGTTCTCAATCTGGGACACCATATGATGGTGGAAAAGGGATGAGAATGAACCTCTCTCTGCCATAGCCATCCACCTATGCACATTGACACTGCATCTTATTTCTAACTGAAAAGAATAATTGTAGGTACAGCTTTGGAAAAGATTTTGTAGGGGTTTTTTTGGTTGTTGTTTTTTTTTTTTTTTTTTTTTTTAAATCAGTCAACATGGCATGAAAAATTGTC
>JANHGN010021811.1:0-21928 GCA_024605025.1 Megaceryle maxima | reverse complement strand
ATAAAAATACACACCATTACTTAATTACACATAGAATAAAAAAAAAAAAAAACAACTTACAAACAATAAATAAAAGTGCCCCATAAACAACAGGCAAAAAAAAAAAAAAAAAAAAGAAAGGGGGGGGAAATGCTTCCAGAGCAAATCCCTTTCCTCCTTCCAGGTGACTGGAAGAGGTCCAGACTGTCCAGAGGTGACATGTTTTGGGTTTGGGGGTTTGTTTGGTTTTTTTGAGATGTGGGGCTTCTCTTCAGTCAAGGTCTACAAGCTGATCAGCCACCTAATGATGTTCCCCACTGAATAAATAACACCACCGTAAAAATGACTAATCTCATTGAGGGGCCAAATGAAGCCATGGTGTATGGAAGCAGTAGTAAAGCACCAACTGTAATTATTGCTCTCCAGTAACTTGTCCACTTCACTGATGCAGGGATTGTATCACCACCCTTCCTAGAAGGAATTTCTTGCCTAAAAGTCATCAAAAATTTGGGTGGTTTTGTTTTTCTTTGGGATTTTTTTGTAGCCATTTCTCTGCTAAAGGGAAACTGCACAGCTCCAGAGCAGACTTCTGGGGGAAATCAGGGTATAATAATCCATTTTCCTGTGTGAATTCAGGGCTTGTTTTATACAAGATAGATCATTCACTGACGCCTGCACTTTTCAGCTACGCAGCTTGTCCAGTAGTCCAATTAACTGCATAGTACATTTTAATTTTTACTACAATGCAAGTGAATTATTATGAATTTTTGCTCTCAGCTTTCCATTGTCCACGTTTTCTAGCATCAAGACTTTCAGGACCATTACAAGACAAAGGTGAATGAATGAACTTCATGAATCTGAAATTACCTAGCTTCGTTCTGTACTTAAAAAAAAAAATATATTGAAATTGCAAAGGTGTATTCCTCGAGCATTTAGTTTGCAATTGCTGTGTGCTGGAATTTATTTTAGAATGTACCTAAAAGGACCAAGTGGAAACTAAGCCAATAATTTAAGAAGTAATTATCTGCTGGCAGTACACGGAAAAGCTGTGAAGTCTTACAAAATCAACGAGCAGTAGCTTTGGGTAAGGACTTTCTCCAACATCACACAGGAATCCTGTAGTAGAGCTACTTTTTGGATTCAAACCTCTTGAGTTAGTAACTCAGGCCTAGGAGTTTTGCCTTTGGAACGTTTACTGGAGAAGCCCTTCAAAATTTACTTACAATCTTACTTGAGCAGTGCCTACGTGGATCAAAGATTTGAGAGTCACACAAATCCTATGTGGAGCATAAATGCCAAACAGCAATTTAGGTCGCTTAATAGATGAGTTTCGAAGCAGTAGGTGGCACTGCCTGAATAAAGCACCTTGTGGGATGTGATCACATTCCTTTGTTCAAAGGATTTTCATCTTAGGTCTTAAATTTTGCCTTTGTGATCTAGGGACTAGCTCAAGGACAAGTTTCCGTTTGAGCACAGTGGGAAGAGTCTAGATCATATCAGTCCTTGATCTTATTCACTTTAAAATGTTGCTAAAGACACCTTGGATTTATCTACTCTGTCTAAAGGAGAGAGAGAAAAACTGAAGCAGCCACAAGAAGTCAGCAGTAAGCTGGAAAGCTCTATCTCCTTTTGAAGGCACAGTGACAGCTGTTACAAAAAACCACATGTATCATTTGAAGGCATCTCCAATTTTTTACAGATGAAACAGAGGAGAAAGCATCTTCCAGATCTTTCTTCAGCAGAGTTTTTACAAGAAACACCTTGGCCCATCTCCTGTTAATTCACTTCTGTCTTCCAGCTTATGATCCATACTCTACCTACTGTCTAGTTTATAGACCAGATCCTATCTCTGAGCTATTTTTAGCCTGCAACAGTGTCCTGAAAGGTACGCAAGGACTTTGTGCAGTTCATTCATTCTTAGCTAGGGAAACTTTTGCCTCTCTATAATCCAGAGTCAACTTGAGCGGTGACCGAAACCCCATTCTAGACTGCTAACATTGCTCAACCTCATCCCAGATTCTCTGACACTGTCATAATCAAAACAGGAGTGGCAAGAAGGATGAACGGTTGAAGATGTTTCACAGAATGTTAGGAGTTGGAAGGGACCTCCAAAGATCATCAAGTCCAAATCCCTTGCAACAGCAGGGCAAAACTAGAGCAGGTCACTCAGAAATGCATCCAGACAGTTCTAGAAAGTCTCCAGAGGAGACTCCACAACCTCTCTGGGGAATCTATTTCAGTGGTCTACAACTCCTACAGTAAAGAAGTTCTTCCCCATGTTGAGGTGGAACTTCCTGTACTCCAGCTTGAATCCATTGCCTCTCATCCTATCACAAGGAATGAGTGAAAAGAGGTTGTCCCTGCCTTCTTGATGCCCAACCATTATGCATTTATAGACATTAATTAGATCTCCTCTCAGTCCTCTCCAGACTAAAAAGCCCCAGGTCTCTCAGCCTTTCCTCATAAGGCAGGCGTTACAGCCCCTTCATCATCCTCATAGCCTCCATTGGACCCTCTCAAGTAGATCTCTGTCCCTCTAGTACTGGATGCAATACTCCAGGTAAGGTCTCACTTGGGTAGAGTGGAATGAGGGGTGGGGTGGCGTTGTTCAATGGGTTTCTGACTGCTGGAAACACAGTAAGGTTACATATGCTAAGTAGGTTTGGGGTTTTTTTTGATCAAACAACCTTTAGACAGCATTTTTTTTTTTCTTGCCAGAATACGGTAATTCTTCAAAAGTGAAACATTTGACAAAGAAATGTCAATGAAATTTTGTTTTGAAAGAAAACTGGGCAAACCCACAACATTTTGGTAATGTTTAAATGTTTTCTCTTGACCTTTAGGAAGGGACTGTTTTGATCATTCCCATTTTATCATCACTTTCTGTGTCATTTCTAAAAATATAGGCCTAATTTTTAATAGGGTAAGATATAGTTCAAAACATCTAAATCAGAACTTCACAAGTCTTACTAAAGACAGAATAGAGGCTCAGAAGTTCAAAATTCAGACAGTTAAGTGTTACAGTCTTTCCCAAAGGAACTCATGAGATCTTGAAATGAATAATCTACCTTCAGAAGGAATATTTCTAAAATATTTGTTTCCATTCCCAGTTGGAAGGGGGAAAGTTGAACAACATTCATTTACTTAGCAACTGAGAAGTTCAGTTCCCATTTAGTCTTGTTAGACAACTAATGCATAAACAAAATCATTTGTTTTGACATAGAAAAGATTACGCTTTTAACAAACTTATAAAATTGGTGATGAAAAGCTTGGGTTAATCTGTTGTAAGCAACTCTTGGTGTAGTTACTCTTGATGCAACTTAGAAAAAGCGCCGACATTTAAGAGAAAATTTTAATGAGGAAATACCTAAAATTCCATTTCAAATTTTATTCCTAATTAAAAATAGAGCTGCTAATTATAATGCTTGTCTACTTTAGAAGGTGCTGCAAGGCTTAATTAATTGTCGGTAAAGCTCATTTGAGAAGCTCACACGATGGAAGTGTGAAATTGTTTATGTTAATCAGGAGGATGACAAGGAGAGCTCTGAAATGGGAGGGGAGCTCTCACCAGACCGGTCCCACGGGGCTGCCATAGGAGACTTGGTGCTCCTATGGACATCCCACGAGTTGCTACAGTCCTGTTGTTCTCATTTTACAAAGAGCAGATCAGAACAGCTGAGGTGCACCCAAGGTTGTGAAAAAAACCCTCTTCCAAGGGGGTTGGGTTGGACCTGATCTAAGTGATCTGGGTGCAATGAACCACCCTCCTCTGCAGATGAAAGATAGAAACTCTCTCTCAGGAAAAAACACCTTCACCTTCTCTCCTGCTACTGTGACGATCTTTTTTCAAGTGTGTCTCAACTCAACAGCCACCTCAAGTAAAACCAATCTCATCACTGCCACTCAGCAACATCTCTGCACAGGCTGGCAAGACTCAGACACACGGCAATGAGCCTCTGCACCTCACCACATCCAAACCACAACTGGGGGAGGGAGGAAGTGGCCCAAAATGATTGGTACCATTGGAGAACCATTGAAGAGATGCCACCAAACTCCCAGGGCAAGCTCTCTGCAGTTGGTGGTTATGATGGAAACTAAGAGGATGCACAGATGACCTCCCAGTTTATAGGTGAGAAAAATTCAAACTAAAAATGATGCACACTCCTCCTCCTTTTACTCCAGTTGAATTGTTTCAGTCTACTCGAGGCATCCACGTCCCACTGTGTGGTTTTGCCACCTTCCACACCCTCTCCCCTTGCTGTTCCTCAGACAGGCAGGCAATTAATCCCACGACAAACAACTGAGATTATGTTAAAATTACATTTACACCATGATTACGTTAAAATGTTGCAAAGCGGTGCCTGTGACACAATTGCACTTTTCTTTGGCAGGAACATTCTGAAAACTGCCTTTTCCACTTCTATCCTCTGTGAATGCAAATAACTTTTGCTTACTAACAGAAAGGCATTCCCCTCTCCAAGCTTTGCATTTGAGCTTCACTGAAGCAGTCCCAAGAGGAAAAAATGGAAATCTAAGATGGTTTGAAGTTTGTGCGTAATCAGGATTTATGTCTGTGCGATTTTAGACAAGCAAATCTCACCTCCCCTCCTTCCCTTCTTTATGTTTTGTTTCCCCCAATATGTAAAATATGGAGGGGTAGTTAAATGTTTCAGGAGGACAGTCAGTGCTGGGATGTAATCCAAGAATTGACTTGCATCCTCTGAGCTTAATCTCACGGAGCTCAGGAAGCGATTGCGCGACCCAGGACTACTACACAAAATTATTTCCCTTCCAGTTCCAAACCTAATACCGAGCAGTGACCCAGTTTTCAAGGAGAGAGGTTTCTGATTACCTGACAGGAGCTCATATTTGTACGAAAAGAAAAGCAAGAGCACATTTAATCTTTTTATGCTACTAGTATGACAGCTGCGCTTTCGCTCCCTCAGCTTTCCTGAAGGATGAGCAACACAGAGCTAATTTTTATACGTTCAAGACTTCCAGATAGGAATATGCAGAACCTGTAGTAGCTGTTTTGTCAGATTCGAGCACTAATTGTGTGGGTCCTCGCAGGAGGACAGCGGGAAAGCAGAGTATTTCACGGTTAATACCAGGGAAGAGACACGCAATGCTCAGTGGATAAAAGGCTTGTAGTCCCAGCTGGGAAAATAGTTCCATTATCTCCCAGCTGCATAGACCTTCCATACGGCTCCGTTCTGCCTCGATGAACACTGTGCCTTGCTGAGAGCATGAAACAGTTCTGCAGAAAATTGTAAAGATCCTGAGACATTTCACTGTTAAGATCTGTAAGTACAGAATTGGGCTGTCTGCTGCAATGTGAATAATGCTGGGGGAACGGCGTTTTCTGTGGGTTTGTTGTTGTGGTTTTTGTTGTTTGTTTGGGGTTTTGCCCCCCCCTCAGTAATTTTCATTAGCATAAGGGGTAGAGAATGAAGAAAATTCACTGCTTTATTTATGCTGTGTGCCTGTAAACGGCTGATGCTCTGAATGTATACATTCTTGGGAGAGGAAAAAAAAATGTATATAATGAATTTGTATGCATGTGAGGTCTGAGTCAAACAGAGCAGGAGACTGTGCTAGTAACAGACACCACAGGTATATTATTGGAGTGTATCACAGCTCTGTGCTGCAGTAAAACCAACAACACAGAGCATGACAGTGCTAATTTTGGCACTTTCGTATGACTTTCTACAGCATATTAAAAAATGAAGTGGGTAATGAGAGCCTAATCTAATTTCTACCAGCTGAAGGGGTAAAAGTAATAAGCATAAATCTTCAGGAGAGCAGAAGAGAAGTCTTAAAAAGAAAGTTTTCCCTGTTGCTCATTTTAACAAATAATATAATAATAAAAAGATCACAACAGTTCTTAACCTTTGCTTTTTTGCATCCAGAGATTCGCAGGATGTTTAGTTTTGATGTTGTCATTTATTTACACTGTATGGCGTGGCTTCAAAGGAAATGTAATACTTTTTATAAAGTTTGGCAAGTCCGGGGTTTGAGAAACAAGCAATTTTATGTTAAATCCTATTTTCCCCGTAGTGATTTTTTTGGGTGAATCCTTTGATTCGGACAGTTGTTGCACGTGTAAAGGGTCTCTCCTCCAACAGCTTTTGCACAACCAGGCACAGTGCTCACAATTTCCTGCAGCACTTCTGTATCCGATTAAAGAAGATGCAAACACTCTGCAGCCTATTTAAATAACAGTTGTCCTTTTGTCACCACTACAACCATCTTCAGATAAATAACTACAAGATAAAAACCAGACTATTTACTTCTCTGAAGCAGCTTTTCCTCCTCCCCTCCTTTTGTTTTCTCCCCCAAAGAGAGGGGAATTGTCCGACTGCTTCCACACCCAGACTTTGGAAAGTTAAGCAAGTTGAGGGAGTTTTTGGTGAGTGTGTGAACAACTAAACCCTGCAGTGTTTGCAATTCCACATCACCACAAATAACCCATCTTCATCAGGCAGCTTTTGCGGGGGTGCTCCAGAGGCTCTATGTCAGTGTTTCATATTCCATGAGTCTCTGCTTCAGAGGATTTATGGCACTCAAAAGTCCCAAATCAGTACCTATAGGAAGTTAGCAACTACCATGTATCACATTTTGTGTAAAAAACAAAACAAACCAAACCCCAAACAAGCAAACAAAACCACAAATAAAATACACCAAAGCATACAGCATGGGTTTTCAAATGCTGGCGAGGTGTTGATCATGTATGACAAGTGTTACCTTCCATGCTGAGGATAAAATTAGAAATAATATACAACTTAAGTGCTTCAAATCAAATAAGAGACATGGCTCTTTTTCTTTTTTTCCCCCAGCTTTATGATCAGTATTAAAAAGGTTTGTGGTGCATAATAAGCTACTCTAAAATTAATTTCTTGCAGTTGAAGCAAATATTTCCAATCGCAGAACAAGGTGCCAGCATCCCCAAGGGGACTTGAAACGCAAAGTTGTGTATTTGCATTATGTGGGCATGAAGCACTATTTGTATTTGAACAGGAGATTTTCATTAGGAGGATGTTTGTCTCCGTCTTGCAAGTATATGACAATATATCAGCTCTTCAAAATGGTATTCAAATGCTTCTTTTCCCTCTGAAACTCTACAAGATGATATTCCTTTTGTTTAAAATCACGACCGAGTTTATTTCAGAAGATTGCCATAGATTGCCTTCTACTAACAGCTGCCCAGAGGTCAGCTGGATGCTGCTCACCTTCCTGGCACAGGGCTTGCTCATGGAAACCAGGACACAAAAACCATCTTCGTTCTGCCCTGCTAGCCCAGAGCCTCCAACCCTGCCCCTGGGTTCAGTCGAGCCCTTCTGACCTCTGTGGAGGAGCAGACTTACAGGGAACACTGACAGAGGATCAGCATCAGAATGTCCGGCTTAAAAAGTCCTTTATTCCTTCTTACCAAAGGCTGCAGTCAAAGTTGATTATATCTATGTACATGGGCAAATTTATAGCCTTGTCTTCCCAGTATGAGGCAATCTCTCCTTGAGAGGCAAAGCCACAAAGAACTTCAGGCACACTTTTACAACCATAACTACCCGGGCTGATAGTTAACATTTCTGGGACACTAAAAAAAAACCCCACCCTATTTTATAAGAACACATCAGTATTTAGATGATTAGGTGACCTTATTTCCCTCCCTCCCCCATGAACTAGCACATCCTCAAGCCTCGCTTCTTTATACAAACTCTTTCTGCAACCACAGAAGACACAAGAAAAAACACCACACAAGGGAACCAACTATCTTTGGGTAGATTAATCATGGAAAATAAAAATAACAAAACAGATCAGGATATTGCACTTATGGTTCTCCACCTTGCTGAGAAAACAACCTCACAAGACTAGTGTGAAACAAAGCACCAGAGATCCTGAAGACCCTACCTTAATGCTGACCGTATCAGCATAAAACAAAGCACTAGAGAGATGGCCTCACCCAAAAATCAAACGCAGGGACTTGCACGCATCACTTTCAAAGATTTTATCATCTCCAGACTAAGGTAGGAAAGAAAAAAAACCACGAGTTTTGCCATACCTTGTGTTCTCGGCTCCATCTCCTCTGCCCTGAGAGTTCCTGGTCCACCCCCCAGCCGTGGCTCTGCCTGGTGGGTCAGATGCAGCTGATCAGCCCTTCCTCCTGCTTTTACTCTTCAGGACAAAAGGTGTTTCCACTCAACTGTTGAGGGATTATAAAGTTAATTGTCCCATCTTAAGGCAAAGAGATAATTAAAGGCTCTAACCAGCTTGCTCCACTTTTAGTAATTAGCCTTTCAAAACTTTTTTTTTTTCTTTTCTTTAATGTGTTTTGTTTTGTATATTTTTCTCAGTAGGAAATGTTTTACTAAGGGCTCATTAGCTCTGTGAGTTCACTGCTGAGTTAACTCGGGTAACTTACCTCTGCCCAAGCCTAAAAGGAAGGTGTCCTTCCAGAAGTGTTCTCTCTGAGTACTGACACTTGCCCGCACCAGCAGGCAGCTTCCAGCCTGACTAGCTCCACATTTTCCTCTTTCCACACATAGATGCACACTCACGGCACCTCGAAAGCCAGACAGAGGTTTGCATGTGTGTAAGGTCCAAAAGATAACAGGATAGGAGCTGCCTGGTTCCAAACAGTGAATCACTGGCACACACAGAAAGGAATAACTCTCCTACTTGTACACGATTGGATTTTCATGAGGACAGAGGTCGCTATGCTCTGTTTGAGGACAGGGGACATGAAGATGATGTCTCTTCTCTATTGCTGGCAGCAGCTGGGCGACATTTAATCAGGTTGCATGTTACTGGCATATTTCCTGCCCTTTTGTAACACTTTTTTTCCTTTATTTTCCTTTTTTGTTGTTGTTGTTGGTTCTCAGTGACTCAGTATTACAAACCTTCTTTATTATTACCCCACGGGGTGATGCTGTGATTTGGTCAACCTGTTTTCAGGACAGAGTGACTCTATCCACACTAAGGGTGTTCTCTAGCTGTTCTACCTTGCTACCCACAGCTGGGCTCTGCAAGAAGGAGCTCTGTGGTCCCCACTGCTCATGTTCACCCTCTCATCAGCATCCCAAGAAAGTCAGGGGAAGGTCTCTGCCATGATCTTAAGCCCTTTGGGAGCCCAGTGCAGGAGGCAGCGATGGGGATTGACTGACAGTCAGAATGACTAGGTATCCAGGTAGCTACCTATATTGTGTGGGGCTTTATTGGAGGAGTATTTGTGCTTTGGGTTTCCTGCAAGAGGAAAAAACCTACAGCACTCAGCGCTCAGGAGAATGACTGAGAGAGGAGTGGGAAAGAAGAGTAATTTCCTCACTTAGACCCTCTAATATGTTTCCAGCCTATAAAGACAAGAAGAAATGGATAAAGACGGTCAGAAAGGCAGTTTGTTTTATTAAAATTCTTGACAGTATCTCCTGTAGTGCTCTTGTTAAAAGAGATGGAAAACAGCAGAAAGATGAGAGAAGCAGCATTATGTTCTTGCTCTTTACACAACATGATAATATGGAAACTAAGATAATTGGCTTTCAGATAATGGTTTTGATTAGCTATACACAAACACAAGTGACCCAGCCACCAAGGTACACAATAACCCTCGCAGGGCTCTGATCACAGCTCCCACCAGAGGCACCTCAAACAAATAAAATAGATGCTACCCAATTTTTCTAAACTCAGTTCTCACTTTTCTTCAGGACATCGTGATGTGATGTCCAGTAGGATGCAGTTATATATAAGACTCCTCAGAAAAAAAACCCCAACACGTTCATATTTGGTTATGAATTAAGCTTTCCTGTGGCCATAACAAAGCATGAGGATCCCAAGTCCCTATCTGTGGTGATGCTTTCAAGGAATTTCTTATTAAATTCGTGCCATGGGAGGAAGTTGGCTGGAAAATAAGGATCCTCTGCTATCACAAGTAGCGTAAATTTATTGAGTTCTGTTCCAGTGTGGAAGGGACTGAAGTAGCCTGTCTCAGAGGAGCTGGTGGTCTGGAAGCCAGGACTATCATCTCATGTCTGCCATTTTTTTATGTGCTTAAAAAAAAAAGATCAGTGGTTAATTTGCTACTCTGGATCAGGTAGATTACCCACTGCTGTGCTTGCTGAACTTTTCTCATGAGGGTTTTTCCAGGGTCAAAATGATCAAAACCTGGGGTAGGTCTGCCCACAGCAACCAGTAGTCAGAGATTAGGACACTCTCCAGGGGTACAGGAGGTCACCGTATAGGTAGAGCAGAAATTTCATCGTTGCTCATAACCTTGTGATTCAACCTCTGGCTCTTCGGGTACCTTGCTCCAGCAGTTTTCTCCATATATTTGAGAAATCTTCCCACAGAAGATTCTGTCAGAGCTGTTGCACTTCTAAGGAGGTTGGGCTTTGATGAAACAGTATCTTGCTGAGTACTGAGAGTGAGAACTGTTGCTACGGCCCTGCACTATGGACCACGTGCATTTATCTCCACAGCGCTCAAACTCTGCTGCTAATAGGCCTGGGGAGAGGGAGATTTTAGACAATTCAGTTGATGAGGAAAACTCTCTCTATTCTGGGCAAAGAATGTGCCAGGCTGGGTTGTCAGCAAGTGTGAGAAGACTGCCTTCCACCAGCACCTTTTTTTTTTTTAAAACTCCTATCCCTGTGATTAACACTGGGAATAATTAAGAGAAGCTGTTTGGGCTGAAGCTCTGCAGTGAGTTTTCTATACTCGAATGAATTTTTAGATGTTTAGTGCTTATTTTAGTGCTTAGGGGATCTTATTATTGTCTATAAATATCTGAGGGGTGGGCGTCAAATGGAAGGAGCCAATCTCTTTTCTGTAGTGCCCAGAAATAGGACAAGGAATAATGGGTATAAACTTGAGCACAGAAGGTTCCACCTCAACATGAGGAGGAACTTCTTTCCTGTGAGGGTGACAGAGCCTGGACCAGGCTGCCCAGAGAGGTTGTGGAGTCTCCTGCTCTAGAGACTTCCAAAACCTGCCTGGATCTGTTCCTGTGTGTTCTGCTCTGGGTGACCCTGCTCTGGCAGAGGGGTTGGACTCGATGATCTTCAGAGGCCCCTTCCAACCCCTACCATGCTATCTTTCTATTTCCCCTTCAAACATATCTTTTGCTTTTGTGCATTTTAGGCATCAGCCCGTCCCACTGCCTTGTACATTGGGAGGTCACTCTACCAAAAATAGGTCTGGCCGGACCACAAAATATTTACCACTCTTTCTGAAGTCCTGGTGCACCATATACTTCAACAATTCTTGCAGACATTCCCTGTTAAATAGCTCGTAGGTTGAGTTTGTCCTACGCAGAACACACATGGAACCTTTGGTGAGAAAATGGGGATTTAAAGCACCAAAGTTTCTGCATCTTCGTCTCTTCAAGTGGTTTCTGATAATCCTACCATGAAATTACAAAAACAGGGGGACCAGAGCAAATCTCACTAGAGGTTGTGGTTCCTCCATTTGTAAAGGAATCCAGATAAAATGTAGAATTTTTCCATCTAAAGTCAGCAGTGCCACGTGGACTATCCAGCATCCTGCATGGACTCAGTTTCCCATCCCTCAGCTGAAAACTCTCAGTCATCTTGATAGACAGAAATTGGGCTTCTCTGTGGTGACCTGTGCTCCATCCCTGCCTTTCCCAGTATCTTTTGGCTTCCAAGGAATCTCTCCTTGAGCCAAGCAAAGAAAACCAAGCACCTTATTTGCACTGTTCTCTGAGGAGAAGCACATGCAGTCTTTGGAGAGCCATGCTGTGCATCCAGGCTGATCCAGTTGCTGATCATCTTTTGTGCCTCAGTTGTACTTCTCTGGCATATCTGATATCTGGTGCTTGCTTTGGGTAAGCCCTGGATGGTGACTGCTGTGTACTATTTTTTTTTTTTAATCTATTGTGTTATATCTGGTCCCTGGTACTGCAGCATTTTAAGCTCTCCTCAAACTGACGATGTTCTGCTCATTTCCTTAATTCAGGCACTTAGCCCCAAATGGTTTTGTTTTTCTTAGCTTGATTATAGCAGGGAAGCTCTGCAATCGCCAGCAGATCTCAGCACTGAGGAAATTTCTCTCCCAGAAATTGTTTTGTCTGCCAGTTTAGCAAGAGCACTTAGGCTGCACAGCAGGTTAGAGGTTTTACCCCTATTATACTCACTTAAACTGCCACCTTTTTCTCAGCACTGACATCATTAGCTATGACATATTGCTGAAGCGTCTCCATAGAGGTGACCCTGTCCTTCCTGGAGCTATCATACAAAGCTAAAAGCCATATATATATATATATATAACCCTCTCCTTTCCAGTATTACTCACTCTGGAGGTGTAGGTCTAATTTCACTGCCCTAAATCCACTTTGGCCCCTGTATTCTACTGTATCCATGAGTTAGGTCTATTTTCAGTCCTGGATCACTTTTCCCACCTAAAGATATGTACTAAATAGGAACATTTACTAACTGTATAACTGTGTAATGCCTGGTCAGCTGCAGAGCCACCTGCTTGGTGAGGGCATAGCCACTGGGATCATCCTTGCTGCAGCAGCAGGGATGCTTCGTGCCCCACTGCTGCACCTCTCCATTTTTGCCTCTAAGACATCACCCTGGCTTTTAGTAGCTGCCTGCAGCAAAGGAGAATCCTGGCATATGAACCTCTGCACAATTGCTGCAATACCAGCAAAGAATAAATGGCTTTTAACCTAAATACTCCTCTGAGGACACTGAGCTTGGGAGAAGAAACATAACTGTGCTGTGATCAGAAATAAGTCTTATAAGGAGCAGCTGAAAGAACTGGGGTTGTTCAGCCTGGAGAAAAGGAGGCTCGGGGGAGACCTTCTGGCTCTGACAGCTCCTGACAGGAGGTTGGAGCCAGGTGGGGTCGGGCTCTTCTCCCAAGGAACAAGTGATAGGACAAAAGGAAATGGCCTCAACTTGCACCAGGAGAGGTTCAGGTTGAATAGAAGGAATAATTTCTTCCCCAAAAAGGGTTGTCAAACTCCGGAATAGGCTGCTCAGGGCAGTGGTGGAGTCCCCATCCCTGGAGGGGTATAAAAGCCATGCAGCTGTGGTGCTGAGGGACATGGTTTAGTGGTGCCCTGGCAGTGCTGGGGGAAAGGTTGGACTCAAGGCTATTAAAGATCTTTTCCAACCAAAACAATCTGATCTATTCTACGATTGTAAGTGAGCCTAGTATGTACTGGATAATTCTAGGAAGACACTGGGAGAGAAGTTGGAAAGAGAGGGGAGGGAAGGAAGAACAGGGGTGAACTTGGCTAAACAATAATGGCCTCCTTACATTTTAATAACTGCAATGTTTTCAAAGAAAACAAACTCATGCAGCTATGAAGACTGTAAAAGAATCCAAAGGAAAATCTTTGTCCAAAGGGAGGCCCCAGCCCAATACCTTAAGGAAAATTTCAGTGTCTTAAAGGCCCCTTCCACCTTCCATACTATAGGTGAGCAGGGCATGGGTGGGGGCTGTGGCTGGTGACAGGACCACTGCAGTGGTTGCTCCTCATTAACCCTCCTTCCAGCTCAGGCTCGGTGCTCCAGGGCAGCAGCATCTACAGAAAACACTGAATAATTTCTATGACAAATTATAAGGTGAAAAAGAATGGTAAGAACAAAATAAAGTGGGCAACACTCAATAGTGGAATAAGCAGCATTGGGGATACGTTTTGTTCATTCAGATCTGGCATTAAATGGGTTCGCTGTGAGCTGATGTAGAGCCCACTACTAAATTTGAATAATATTTTGCATTGTAATGTGAAATGCTTGCTTAGGTGAGCCAGGATCTACCACTAAATCTTAAAGAACATTTGATAACTGGAGACTTTAGGGAAGGCTATTGGTATTTTAGGATGCTCTGAGGAAGGCTGTGAGGAGCACTATTTGGTATTATTCTGTACTTGAGGTATTTCAGCATTAATTGCTCAGCTTTGCTGAGAGATTGCTAGTTTTAAAGTTAGTCTTATTGAAGGTGTTGAATAATGGATGATATTAAACTTTGGGTTAGGGATTCAGGGGATTGACTTGAAAGACATAGGCAAAAGATACCCAAAAATCAAACTTCTGTCAAAAAATGGTAGAATAGAAGTTATGTTTGAAGTGTAAGAACTGATAAAAATTACCTTATTCGCTGATTCACGTAAAATATGGATGACTAACCACGTCACGATTTTACCTCCTTGTCTGGCTGACTTTCTCAGTAAGATTGATTCAAAATCCATCTAAGCCCTGAAAGGAATTAGCAGGAAACCACTTTGCTTGACAATGCTGAGGGGAGTCGTTTGA
Organism: Megaceryle maxima; assembly: GCA_024605025.1. NCBI lineage: Eukaryota > Metazoa > Chordata > Aves > Coraciiformes > Cerylidae > Megaceryle > Megaceryle maxima. Next base: position 7,673 of record JANHGN010021811.1, on the reverse strand, counting down.
GCAGCCAGAGCAACCAGCAGCAATACCCAACAAAAAAAGCCCAAGCCCCGACTAACCAGGGGGTCCTGTTAAGTGCAGTGAAGTAGAAGCCAGTTGCACAAACCTCTCAGTCATATCCAGGGAGACAAAAGAAGTATTTTGAGAGGAAAAAAAAAAAAAGAAGTTAGAAACAGATCCTGAGATGCTCTAAAGCTGAATCAGAAAGGTAGCAGTCAGTGGTGATTTTCCAGACCATCCTGCAAAAGGTTTTATCATAAAATACTGCAAACTTTTTTTTTGTTTGTAAACAGGGCAAAGTCAAACATCAACACTACTATATACTGTGAGTGCCAGAGCAATGTCTGTGACCTTCAGATGAATTAAAAGTAGTAAGGAAGTGTAAGTACAAGCACCACTGAAATAAAATCAGGTGAGATCCTCATTATTAACTTCCCTCGCAGAAGCTCACATTTCAAAAGCATATTAGCCAAACCAGTAGGTTGAAAATAGAAAATTTATTAAGGAAATACATCAGGAAAGCACAATTTTAATAAAGCCCTGTGATTATTCTTAATTCCAGATTTGGCCTAGAAAACAACCTGCATGCCAGAGCTGGGGTGGAGGAAGGGGCTTCTTGAGCCTGTGCCCTTCCCAGACACCTCTCCTCTCCCTGGGTGGGGGCAAAGGCTCCTCTGTAGGGATTGTAAATATCCAGCTTGTTTTTACCATAAGAAGTGGCCAAATTCCTTCCTAGAACTGAATCTCTTACCAGCAGCATATGGGATTCCTTTCCTAGCTGAGTAGTTAAAGTGGATATTTCAGCTGAATGTGGGATGGAGTGTTGAGGACAGAGTTATAAAAGGCATTATCATAGAATGGTTTGGGTTGGAAGGGACCTTAGAGATCATCTGGTTCCAACCCCTACTTGGTCACCTCCCACTAGACCAGGTTGCTAAGAGCCCCATCCAGCCTGGTCTTGAACAGTTAGTTCCAGAGATGGGGCATCAACAACCTCTCTGGACAATCTGTTCCAGTGTCTCACCACCCTCACACATCTACAGAGAATGAGGGTATTTTTTAGTCTCTCATATCCAGTCAACCACCACAGCCTTAAATATATTTTTAACTTTATTTCTGATTATTTTTATACATATTTTAGTGTCCCCTTCTTTTGCACTGAGCTTAATGGCTGTACCCACTATTACAAATGCATTGTTACCTGTCATACCAGTTACACCATCTCATTTATTCTAAGCAATACAGCAGCCTGTGCTCTAATTCATCAGAATCAGATACTGATTATTGAAGTGGGTAATTGCTGAGGCTGTGGCCTTGTGATCAACTCCGGGCAAGGCACAGTCCACCAGACAGGATCAAATACAATGAGTGTGATTGCAGTGAAGGGGTTTGCCATTGATAGGTCGCATCCAGCCACGCAACATAAATCATCACGGGGATACGGCTTGTAAAATATTGGTGCCTTAGTCTCATCTGCCAGCTGGTGTGTAAAGTGCTACTGGTCCAAATGCACTGCTACTATTGCCCTCTTCTGGATAGACTAGTAGCAGTTGGCAGCAGTAATAATAGGCTTGTTTGTGCCTCACTTCCCTGCTTTAAGAGTCGGTAGATTTTATTGCATGTCTCAGTAAAGAATATGTAGATCTGCAGTCCTTCTACTTCATATATATAAAGCTCTTCTACTTTCAAGATATATATATATGTAAAAATTCAGCCAAATACAAAACACAGCTAGGAATCTAATCAATGGTTTTTCACTGAACAAAGCCTTCCTACCATGTAGTCTTTCATCCATATTCTCCTGATTAAAAAAAACCCAAAACAGACAAACAACAAATCCCCCAAAACCAGGATACCACAACCTAGGCTTGTAAATATCTCTATAAATTGGAGGAAAGCACAGAAAGAGCCCAGTCTTTGAATCACAGAATCATTTTGTTTGGAAGAGTCCATCTGCTAACCCAGCACCGCCAAGGCACCACTAAACCATGTCCCTCAGCACTGCATCTATATGACTTTTAAACCCCTCCAGGTATGGGGACTCCACCACTGCCCTGGGCAGCCTGGTCCAGGCCTTGACAAACCTTTTGGGGGATGAAACTGCTCCTCATATCCAACCTAAACCTCCTCTGGTGCAACCTGAGGTCATTTCCTCTTGTCCTATAACTTGTCATATGAGAGAACATGAATGTCTTGAATAAGTTATTTTGGAAGCTATGTCATGAAACTAATACAACTTCTGAGAGACTGATATCATTCCTATAACATGAGGTTTTATACAAGGGAAAAAAAAAATCACTGGGTAACATCTCAGCACCCATGCCAGCTTTAGATCTGATGTTACAATGATATAAACTTGCATTTTTATTTATTTTTTTTTGTCTGTAGCTTTCACTTTGTAATTACACATCTATGTTCTGTCCAAGTCTAGAGCATCACTCGTTGGCTACCACTGGATATAATTTACTGGCCTTGGTGAAATACAGTCTGCATCTGTAAGAAAAATATCTGTGTTCTCACAAGTCCATGAGGTGGACTCTCAGCCTCCTCATTCCTTCTTGGTTCCCATCAAACGCTGAAAGTTACTTGGTTTAAAATGCTGTCTCATTGCTATTTCCCTCTGGATTCTGGAATGCAAAAGGTCAAGTGAAGAGGGCTTTGCAGACTCACTGAGATTCAAATGGACTTTCCCACAAAGCTAAGCAAACTCCTTATTTCAGAAAGTGGATGATTGTGCAAAATGAGCAGCACAAACTGTTGATTTTTCAGCCCCAGTTCCAGGCAGTGCAATCGCTCATACAAACAGCAAACCACTAACATCTCACAGTGGGAATGTGGCCACAGAGGAGCTTTACAGAATCATCTGGCAATTACAGCCCGGTGTCAAAAGCTGTTTCTTGGCTTTGTGGTGAACCTCAGTGCCAAGCTCCTTGCTGGAGCTGATTTGCAAGGTTTCCTCAGTCTCACGCAGGGAAGAGAAAAGGTGCACTCTGGGCTATGTCCAGGAATTAATTGCATTGCTCACAGATATTTCTGATGGCTATACTTTACAAGAAAACTCTAATGAAGATTTCTGTTTTCCTTTTCTTTCAGTGTTTGGCTTTGCTTTTGGGTAAAATTCAAATCAATGCAAACCTCATAAGCCAATAAAATTTTATAGATTGTTATCCAATATGTAATTTGTTACACAAGATCTATGCGGCTTCTGTTTATTGAGACATAAAGACTTTACTTTTTTTAAAGGTAGATTTTATGTGAGAGGGGCATAAGAAGGAATAACCTTTCATACCTATTGTGCCATAAACTAAATTACCCTTAACCCAAATCATTTATCATCTAGTGGCAGCCTAATGAGACCAAAATAAACAGAAACAAATTGCCTGAAATTTTCTGGAAGGGACAGCTTCTATTTATATCAGCCCAGGCTTTTGCTTGTAGCTTCACAAGTTGTCCACATGGATTTTACAGTGGGTAACATCAGATGCTCTGAGCAATAACTGAAGAAAACTTATGAGGCTATAAAGCTTGTGAAAGCGACTTTTTCACCCTGGAATCACATATCACAGGATGTGAGTGTAGAAGAGATGTTATGGGATAGTCGCATACTTTATGTTTATTTTCTGGTAGTAACTTTCTGCTGGATGTGACTAATACAAGGAGGGGAAGGGAAGGAAGCCTTGATTTCTCCAGCACATCTGAACAGCAGCCTGAGGGGTACTCAAGTACAGATCATCAGGGCTTTTGTGATTTGGATCAAGAGGGTTGGAAAAACCTTTCAGAAAGAATGATAGCTACCATACTTGTGAAATATGCTGTAATGTATTGTGCTTACTACCAAGATGTTCTTTTTCCAGGAGAACATTTCTCTTTGTGATACACATTGGCCTGGACACAACATTATTTTTACCAGTATAGTTTCAAAGAAAAGGAGCAATACTTTCAAATAAATGTAATTTCCCCCCCCCCTTTTTTTTTCCCCCCTCTTCCCTTTTTTGAGCCACATGCACAAACATAAAAGAAGCTTTTACTGAGTAGGTCCTGTTTGAAGTATGAGTGCACTGACCTACAGATACACACAGAGAGTTTAAGCCTATTTACTGCAACACATGATTGTATCATAAGCTAAATGAAGATCCAAATCTTTAGAAAGCTGATCCAAATCTTCCTGAAGTCCCTGTGATATGTTTCCCTCATTTTCATAAGGCTGCATCAGGCCTTGTATGCTGTTTATTAGTTACATTAATTATGGTGTGATTTACCCTCCAGATAATGTAATTGTGGTTGATATAGTCTGATGTGTACAGAAATTGAAATACAAGTTGATGATCTTGCTCACTGATGAGGACTGATTTGCTTATTAAGGAAATAAAAGCTAAAGATAGTGGATCCCTCCAAACCTAGCACTTGATATTTCCCTTAACAAATGCTAGGTTTTTCTAAGAGAAGCCAACCAAGAGAGGAATATAATCAATCTATTTGTTGCTCTTAGCCTAGAACTAGTAAAGAAATTGATTTGTGTGACTATGTAGTAACAACATTGTTTTATATGTCAAGAAAAAAAAATAAATAGTCCATTATTTAGACCATCACCAGTAAATGGATGTTTTCAAGAATGAAATGCAGGTCCATCATCATCATCTTATCTCTGTTCAAGCTCCTAAACTCTTGCTGAACCTATAACATATGCTGCTAGAGAAAATCCTGGAATGCAAGAGAGGCTGAGTCAACGATCAGAGTGACATGCAGTGTAACATCAGCAGAAGTTATTAGTGCCCACGTGCAATTTATGAGTGCAATCAAACATGCAGATGACAAGAAGTTGGGGAAGAGCTGCAGTATCCCAGGAAACAATCTGCATTATTAAGAACATAACTCCAGTGAAAGGATGATTAGCATACAAAACTGCAGACGCTTCACTTCAAGATCCTTCTGAATGTCTCTTCTTCAAAACAGGAAGCCCATTTAAGCCCACTAGAGACTGAACTCTACTTGGAGGTTTTACAAATGAACTTCCAAGGAAATGTGTAGAAACTTCTTGATGGAACAGCTTTGCTGGTATATGAAATTTCAAATTATACAGTAATTTTTCTACAGTCATTGTGATGGGTTTGCTGAAAAAGCATCAGATTGGGGTTCTTCATGCTCATTTATAGTACACGGTTCTATATATTCATCAACAGATTGGAATGGCAAACAGGTTGCAAAGGTCAGCTGTTACTGGTATCTGGGTTGGTATACAAGCTGAACTGGTCAGAACCTTTCTTAAACACAGCATCACCAGTGCAGTCTCATGAGCCTCTGGATACAGAAAGACTTCAAGTGGAAACTTCATCCTTGGTATGTTTGGGATATGGAAACAGTCACCAAATAAGATGGAAGGGGTATAAACATTGGTAAATCTGAACAGTCTAAAAGCCCCTCAAACTAATCTTTCAAAGGAAAGAATCTTCTAATATATTGTTGTCCAAGATCATCAAAACACCAAAATACTTATTTTGCATTTAATATGATGGTGATCCTACAACTACAGCAAAGAATGTACAGGAACACCTGAAAATATGCTAATTAGTAACTTCAACTGCTAAAGACCAACTGTTCTACAAACTTGGCATTAGACAGACCCTGAAGCAGAGAGCTTACAGACCCTTTAAATTCAGTGTTTTCCTTGAACAAGTCCTTATGGTCCTCCTTATGTCCTCTGGCTAGAAATATTAGCAGTGTTAAATAGCCAGTTTCCACTTCTGAAGATAAGTTGCCTGAGGCACCTTTACAAAATGTAGGGAAAATTTTGGGTTTTGACTTGTATTATTTTTATTGATGTAGAAAATGTAAATGTGGTTCCTCATTAAGAAATGAAGCCACGGATTTATTGTGACAGAACTTTTTTTCTTTTTTTCTTTTTTTCCCATGTCCTGAATGTATCTGCAGTTTTGGCTTAAACCAAAGGACAACCTTTCCAAGTGGTTTGGGGAAATCACCTGCTTTAATAGTGACTCCAAACGGAAGACTTGTTTTTGAGAAGGGATAAAGAAATGATAAGATAAGGAAATATCCTCAAGACTGGTTTCGATATTCTTAAAAGTCTGCTAAACCAACAACTGTAATAATTTATAACAAACAGTTTGATGAAGGTACAAAACCAGAGAAAGTAGGGACCTTTTGTATCCTTTTCAAAGGACCAAGATTGCTTCTTGTTTTAAGATCCTGTAGAACCATATATGTTTGTAAGTGCTTGAAGAACTGCATGAGTATTATTAAATGAGGGCTGCTTTGTTCTTACATTCAGGAGAGGATTTTGGATCATCTCTGTTGTTCCTACTACTTTACTACTATACATTAGTTCATGCCACAGAAAATGGTTCTCCATGTTGTTGAGGATTGAAATACAATTAGCATGTGTGTGCAGACATCAGTACTTGGGGGTTTGCTTGGCAAGCGATGTGCTCTTGACAAGGTTCTGAATGTTATTCAGAGATGTACGTGTCTCTGTTGTATGGACATAGGTGTATTCAACTAGTACTGAGAGTAGCTGGCAAGGAGAAGCCCTAAGAAGAGCTGAGAAGTGGTTCTGCAATCTGCCATCATGAAACTGGACCAAGACAAGGAGAGAAGGATCATGCAGTCACCTAGGAGCAGTACAGCAAACAGCATAAAAATAGAATCATAGAATCATCTTGGTTGGAAGAGATCTTTAAGATCATCAAGTCCAATCATTAACCCAGCACTGCCAGGGCACCACTAAACCATGTCCCTCAGCACCACAGCTCCATGCCTTTGAAACCTGTGGGGACTCCACCACTGCCCTGGGCAGCCTGGTCCAGGCCTGGACAACCTTTTTGGGGAAGAAATTTTTCCTGATATCCAAAGAAATATGAGAAAGTGTTCCCTTATATCCTTATGAATTATCTCATAATAGACTGTAATTTTGCTCTGTTTTTTAAATAAAAATATAAGCCTGGTCTTAGATCCATGTGGAAGATTTTTGACTGCAGTGCTCCATTCTGTTCACAAGACTATAAACCTTCTGAGAAACAAACACAAGCAATCCCAGCACTATCAATGGTATTTCATGAGTCACATCAACAGCAATACCTATTCTTCACTGAAAACAATGCTGTGAAGCTGAGATCAGCCATGTCTTAAAATCTGGCCTTGAACGTTTCACTTATTCTACCAGAAAACCACAGCCACATATGGATGAAGAATGCAGCAATTGTTTTAAGAAGTACACAGATGTGCTTCAAATAGAAAATACAGAACAGGAGAAAGAAAAGGGGATGAATAACAGCTAATCATGCAGGTGAATTTTCACCATCTTTCTTGAGCTGACATAACAGTAATATACAAAACCTCAGGATTTTTCATGATGGTAATTTCTCCTGTGAATTTGCAAGTGCAGCACAGCTTACCTAGGTGCTCAGGTCTATGTTATGTTGAGGGATGTGCACAGTTCCCCAGCACCTAGTTATATTTTGGGGTACTTAATCAAAAGGATCATTTCCATAAGTGCTTTGCAAAATAAGTGCTCCTCAAAATGGCCTTGAGTAAGATAGCAGTGTGTTTAATTCACTACTATCTTTCTTTTTCTTTTTTTCTTTTTCTTTTTTGTCTTAATAACAACCCATATGCATTGTTACATTACTGTTCTCTCATTTTTTATCGTACCAACAACACAT
>JANHGN010021810.1:0-13119 GCA_024605025.1 Megaceryle maxima | reverse complement strand
ACCATGAGAGTGGTGGAGCACTGGAACAGGTTGCCCAGGGAGGTGGTTGAGGCCCCATCCCTGGAGACATTCAAGGTTAGGCTTGATGAAGCAACCTGCTCTAGTTGAGGATGTACCTGCTCTCAGCAGGGGGGTTGGACTAGATGACCTCTAGAAATCCCTTCCAACCCAGACATTTCTATGTTTCTATGAGGAAAAACTTCACTGTGAGAGTGACAGAGCACTAGAACAGGCTGCTCAAAAAGGTTGTGGAGTCCCCTTCTCTGGAGACTTTCAAGACACACCTGAATACATTCCTGTGTGGCATGCCCTAGGTGTTCCTTCATTGGCAGGGGAGTTGGACTTAATGATCTCCAGAGGTCCCTTCCAAACCCTACCATTCTTCGATATCAGCATGACTAACAGCACGTGTGTTTCCAATAGCAAATATTATAAGGTCTTGGCTGGACCTAAATGCTTAGATCCTATTCAATATCCACTCAAAATGAATTGTGATTAAGTATAGTAGCTTACCTTAAGGTAGACCTTAACTCATCTTGAAAGATCCAAAACCATTGTGAGGTTTCAGCTCCTAAGTTATTTATTTTAAAGTTCATTGTACTATTGATGATTAGCCAAAAGATCATCTGGATACAAGTGCGAAGTGTCAGCTTTCAGAACCCTCTGAATATATACTGCAATCTTGCTGAACCAGTCCACCTCTAAATATTTTACTTCTCTGGTCTAAGTATTTACAGAATGTAAGACATATATGTCTAATTCTTATCAGAAAAAAATTCAGACCAGCATTTTCTGGTTTACTTGGCATTTGGCTAGTCCCATTTATGATTAAAAGTAATACAGTCACCACATCTTAAGCAATAGATAATGAAGTTAAATGGTTGATATGATTGTATTATATTCTCTACTGTTTAATATTAGAACTCCTCTGGGAGTCTTCCATCAAGTACTAAGTATTATCCTTACTAACTTGTACAGCCAAGTTAGAATCATAGCCTAAACTCATGGAGTTGGAGAAAAAATAGGCAGAATAAGCTGTGATGAAACTTCAGCTGTTATTTTCTGTTTGGTCTAGTTTAAATTTCACCAGTTTCATATTCACAAATAGAAAGGTGCTTGAGACTTCTAAAATGTGAGGCAATTTAAGTGACACATTTTTATAACTCATAACTTTACCAGTTGCTCCGATTGTGTGAAGCTCAGAAGTATAGTTGTGATCTGGGATATGTCTGTGACATTTTGCCATGAGAAGGAAGTAGAGAATGGCATGGAGACACTCCAAGTAACATGAAGAGGAAAGAACCACTTCCATATCTTTGTGCTAGTGAGATTCTAGTCCACAGATCTCTCCCTGCTTTTTGTTACTTCACTGATCTGATAAGTATCCTTATACTTAGTGTATCTTCTGACCACACAGTCCTCTCATAACTGTTGTCACCTTTTGACAGACTCATTTGCTGACTGTTCTCCAGCCTTAATGCACCACTTGTGCTATGCAAACACCTGGACACTTCTTCATCTGTTTGCTCAGGAATTATAGGGGTTTTTTTTCATTTCTTTGAGAAACTTTTATTGTGACTGGCATATTCTTCATACTAAATATCTACAGTATGAAAGGCAGGTAGTAAAGATAGGAATTAAGCTACTTAGTTCCCCTCATGGTATAGTGAGTTCTCTTGTTTGTTTGTTTTGCTTTGTAGGGTCTTTTTCCCCTTAAAGGGAAATCAGAATATGCTGAGAACAGAGATTCCTTTTAGAGCTGCCAAATTAAGGCAAGCAACAAGACTACTGTTTCTCCTGATTACTGACACAGTTCTGCAGATCCGTAACTTGTCTCTTCTAGAGCAAAGTGTGCCAAATAGGAATAGTCAAGAGAGTGAGCCACTGGACCTTCAAAAGTTTACATAGATCAGAGAAGCTTAGGATAATCCAGAGGAAAACTTACCAAAACTCTGTTACCTTTGAAGATTGTCTATCGTTTATCCAGAAGGATTTTATATAAAATAGAAGCTTTATTTTCTGAATCTCTTTCTCCTGAGTCAAAGTTCAGTTAAGCAATTGTAATTTTTTAATTCTTTTTTTTTTTTTTTTTAAAGTTTGATATTAAACCTATTACAGGTTTGGTGTTGTTTTTTGTTTGTTTGTTTTTGTTTTTGTTTTTGTTTTTTTTTAATAATTTCATTTGTATGCCAGGGACAGCTAGAAGAAAAACATGTAAAGACTGGAAGCTTTCATCTGATGTGAACCTCTGTTTCTTCTGTTAAAACTTGAATAGGAAAAAAAATAAATTAACTTTTTTCTCCACATTTTGAAAGTCAGATTGAATGATGAGTAGCTTTTATATCTTACACTTGAATTAGTTGAACCTTTGAAATGGAAATTTGAAAGCAAACATGTATATTATTTAGGAAATAAAAATTATGTTTTAAAAGTAAGCATATTTAAGTATATTGGAATACATCAGGGTTTCACAGAATTTAGGAAATAGCAATGTGTCAAAATCTATTCCAGGGAAAACAAGCATTCCAACTGTCCTACAAATGAGATAGTACAATTTGTCTTGAATGGTTGTGGTATTAAGGAAGGTTCATTGCATTGTTCATGCGACATTATTTTGATTGCTTACTATGAGAGATGACTGGCTTTTTGAGGGATTTTTATATAAGGAATATAAAAATGACGTTTATGTCTAAAGAATGTTTAAGGTTCCAAATCAAACCTTTATGCTTAGAAACATTAATGTAACAATACCTGCAAAATCTTAAATTTATAGCTGTTTAACTATAGGGATATGTGCGAGAAAGAGATTGTGGATTGCAGCCAGCTCCAAGTACATATTCTGAGTACATCATGATTTTTTAATTATTGTTTTTCAATAGGGATGAGACCCAGTTGTTAACCAACCCCAATTGTTTTCTCTCAATTGTATTCTGATCACAACAGAAAGGATGGCAGGGTGTGTGTCCCTACTGGTTGATGGAACAATACTTTGTGTGTTCCAGTAGAGTGCTAACAGCCGAGTTTACACTGGCATTTATTTGTCTTCTATCCTTAATCCTTGCTCTTCCTTACCGCTGCTGGTTTGGATCTTGCCACTTCTGTTTTCCAGTGAAGTTGTTTTGTCTTCTGTGTAGCTTGTGTACCACTGCTTCAATCAAAAGACTTAATAAGTAAAGGTTTAGAGGTAAATGTGGTATAGCACAGTGTAGGGTTTGGTTTTTTTTCACCCCAGGTGAAAATAAGGCAGACCTCCTTTATATAGCCCTCAGTAGAACATTTTACATGATTGTGTCTTAAATTAGAAGTTACGGGAAGCAATGGAGGTTATTAAGAGGGGGGATATAGAACTGACTAATGCAACTATTCATGCGGAAAGAAGAAATATCAAGCAAGTAGAAATCATTAGTGTTTCTCAAGGGTTAGCACTGGGAGTAATTTTTGTAAATGTTTTCATTAATGACCCTTACATTAATAGTAGGGAAACATTTTCAGCATAATCTGCTGACAAAATGAAGTTGAGGGACGCAAAGACAGAGTCATATATTACAGACATAGTGTTTTGCTATTGGATTCTGAAGGTGTGTCATTATGTTTTTTGTTTTCTTTTCATTGCTCTTATTCCTGTTGTCATTCCGTTGTTTTTTTTTTTTTTCTGCTGAGATTTCCTAATCTGGAAATGAGTGACTGAAAGAAGGTTTTAGTATGCTGGTGCAGCTATAACCTGCCATCTGCAAATAGGTCAAAATGCAATCCCTTTGATGTATTTGAACACCTTTTTTTTTTTTTTTTTTTTTTTTTAAAAAGGAACAACTGGCACTGTTAAGATCTTGATGAAACAAATTCTGAAACATGTTCAAGCAGAATGAGAAAAGGAAGGACAGACTAAAGCTGGAAGAGCTGTATGTGCAGAAGAATGCTGTCAGAAGAATGGTGAGCCAACAAATGACCTTAGACTGAGAATGCTTCACTTTGTTACTCTAACAAACTAAAGGCTGAGATGTAAGTGAAATTCATAAATATATCAGGAATAAATACTGGGAAGAAAAGAACTATTTAGCTAAAGGGCCATGCTAAGAACAAATATGTGGGTACTAGTTTCCTCTGAGTAAATGTAATTCAGAAACTGGAAGATTCCTATCTGTTTGGGCAAGGAAATTCCGGAATAGTCAACCACCAAATACAATTCTGAGCAGTAGATCTGTGGGTGGGGGTTTTTTTGTGTGTTTGTGTTTAGTGGTTTTGTTGTGGTTTGTTTTTTTTTTGGGGGGGGGGAGGTTTGGGGGGTTTTTTGTTTGTTTGGTTTGGGGTTTTTTTGTTGTTGTTTGATTTGGTTGTTTTTAAGGTGTAGGTCTCTTAGATTATGAAAGGGATTTCTGTGAAACGGTGTGTTACGTAGCAAGGGAGCCTAGGAGACCTATTCTAACCCAGTGATCTTATGATAGTGATCTTGCTCTTAGTTCTAGTACTGTGAGTAGACCAAAGAACAGCTGTTTAGGAAGTTTTAGGCAGAATGTAGAAAGGGATATTAATTAGAATGTTAAGTGTTTTAACTAACTTGGAATAGCATTAGACAATAAAAATTCAATTTATGAAATAAATTCTTATGCATACAGATTGACAGTTTCAGAAATATGCAAGCCAATTCTGCAAAGCTGGTATAGCATCTTCAACTACTTACACTGCTTTTGAAAATGTTTTCATAGTGATGTTCTCACTCTGTACATTAGCAGCAACTCATGGAGATGTATGGTATCCTTTAAGGTATAAACTGCAAAAAGTTAAAACATTTCCACCTTTGAAGCTTCCATCCTAACAGTTGTATGTGTGTTCTCTAATTGTACATGTACTGCTAGCTACTTATCCCTGGTAGGCAGTATTGTGCCTTCAAAATAACAGCTCTTGTTGCTGTTCACCATAAATTGGGCATATCTGGCTTTGTGTCACTATGCATTGGGTTATCTCTGGCTTACAGATTCCTTGAGGGACTGTGCACTTATTAAGATTTAAGAATGCTGTGCAGCATGAAGAAAGTAATTCCACGCAGTGATGTAGCTGGAATACATCAGGTATGCAGCAGAGGTATTTTGAACCTAAGTCCTTGATCACATAGATTTTTCATGAAAGGAGGAGGGTGTGATGCTGTTGATTGAAAGGAGAAACAATGGAAAATTTCAGACACAACTTTGAAGTCAGTCATGTTTAAAGTCACGGGACAGAAGTTGTATGTGCCTGGATATTGAAAGGGATGGAAAAAAGTATTTGTTGTGTATTTTGTTGGTGCTTTCCTCCTGAGGGACTCAAGGAACCATCCAAACATAGAAATCAAGCTTTCTGAGACACTTGTGAGACTCCTATCACTGACTTTATTGACTTTTTCCTTCAATTATCATTGTCACTTTATTTTTTGTCTCTCATTGGGCAGGTTTTCTTCCCTTCAGCTCATACCACTGTGCTCCTAACTACTTGTGACAGATTAGTGTCCATCATTTTTGTTGCTTCTTGTTTCTGTTACATAATTTTTCTATTTCCTCTGTCCATCTTTATAGACAGCCAGGATGGGCTGAAGTTGAGAAGCACTGTAGAAAGTATAAATAGACCAGGAAGTTTTTTCAAGATCTTTGTGCCACAGATAGGATTTTCACAGCTATGTTGACATTGGTAGTTGTAGAGTACCAACAAAGACCCACTTCACTGTCAGAAATCCATTGGTTAACATTTTCTGAGCATCTTTAACATCTTGGATTACTTCAGTGGCAGCACTAAGACAGTTTCCTAAAGAAACCTGAATACTTCCTTCTACAACATGGTCAACCACTTAGTGGATGAAAGAAAGGCTGTGGATATATGTATATGGACTTCAGTAAAGCCTTTGACACCATTTCCCACAGTATTCTCCTTAGAGCAGCTGTCTGCTCCTGGCCTGGATGGGCATAAACTTTGTTGGGTAAAAAACTGGCTGGATGGCCAGGACCAAAGGGTAGTGGTGAATGGAGTTAAATCCAGTTGGCAGCCAGTCATGAGTGGTATTCCCTGGGTCTCAGTACTTGGGCCAGTCCTGTTTAACCTCATCAATGATCTGTATGAGGGGATCAAGTGCACCCTTAGTAAGTTTGCAGATGACACCAAGCTGGGTGGAAGTGTCAATCTGCTTGAGGGTAGTGAGGCTCTGCAGAGGGATGTAGACAGACTAGATCAATGAGCAAAGGCCAATTGTATGAGATTCAATAAGGCTAAATGCCGGGTTCTGCACTTTGGCTACAACAAACCTTGGCAGTGCTACAGGTTTGTGGATGAGTGGCTGAAAACCTTCTCAGAAGAGAGGGACCTGAGGGTGTTGATTGATATCCAGCTGAACATGAGCCAGCAGTGTTCCCAGGTGGCCAAGAAGGCCAATGGCATCCTGGCCTGTATCAGGAATGATGTGGCCAGTAGGACCAGATAAGTAATACTTGGCACTGATGAGGCAGCATCTCAAGTACGGTGTTCAGTTTTGGGGCCCTTTTGACAAGAAGGACATTGAGATGCTGGAGTGTGCCCAAAGAAGGGGAATGAAGCTGATGAAAGGTCTAGAGCACATCTTATGAGGAGTGGTTGAGAGAATTGGGTGGTTTAGCTTGGAGAAAAGGAGACTCAGACCTTATCGTGCCCTACAACTACCTGAAAGTTGGTTGTAGAGAGGTGGGGATCAGTCTGTTCAACCAAGTAACGAGTGATAGAGCAAGAGGAAATGCCCTCAAGTTGCATCAAAGGAAGTGTCAGTTAGATATTAGGAATAATTTATTTACTGAAAGTGTTACCAAGCATTGGAACAGCTTGCTGAGGGCAGTGGTGAAGTCCCCATCCCCGGAGATACTTAAGAGCCGTGTAGATGTAGTGCTTAAGGATATGATTTAGTCAAGTACTTTTCAGTGTTAGGCTAATGATTGGACTGGATGATTGTAAAGGTCTTTTTTTAATCTAGGAAATTCTGTGCTTCTGTGAAACTGGATTCTTCGTCATTCAGACATAACATTTTTGTCACTCGAGTTTCATAATTTTTTTTTTTTTCACTGATATTGTAGGCAATTTATTGTGCAGATGGAGCAAGAAAGGAAGAGGGCATTGAGGTTTAATGACGTTTTGCCAAAGGGAAAGGTCTTTTAGGAGACAGATACTTTTCCTCTCTAATTCCCCATATTTTACTATTCTTGAACTAAGTAAAAATTCACTGTTCTGATACAGAAAGTAAAACATACAAACGTTCTGTGCTTAAGTTTTCATTTTTAAATATCATAATGATTTCTAAAAATTTTAAATGGAGCAAGACAAAGTATGTACAATAAAAGGAAGTACAGGAAAAGCTTGTACTTTTCAGTTTTGAAGCAAATGGACTGGATAAAGAGATAGTTGGTGCACCATCACTTAAAGTAGGTGTTATATTTTATCTCAGCTGCCATTTGCTAGAAACTGCTGTCCTTCATTCAGCCATAACCCAATAATCCTACAACATCAACTTTGTATCTTTCTTCTCGTCTTTGGGAGTTTGCAGAAGTAATTCAAACAGTTTTTTATGTTATTCTTTACTTTTATTTCATCTTTTACTTAAAGGAATCTATAGCTTCTTTGCACTGCCCAAGCACAGGGAAAGCTGCTCAGTGCAAAGCCCACATTCTAGTGTGGATATTCCAAAACATTACTATTTAATTCTAACAGTTTATGTTTGAGTGCTTACTCTTTTTTGTGAAAATTGATATAACTTGTGATTGTGTTGTGGAATCCCAGTGTATAAACTGTCATGTGTCAATGTGATTTCCCTTATTTTGTACCTGGAGGAAGACTGGCAGTAGATGGAAAGGCATCCCTATCTGTAGCCTTGTCACCATTTCCTAGAGTGCAGCAGTGTAAATGGGGAGACTAAGAACTAAGAGCTTTATTTTCTGTATGTATATTTCATCCTGGCCTAGTCAAGTCTCTATGTTGGATGCACAGGAGCTTCTGCTGAAGCTCAGCCTTGGATAGCTATAGGCACTGCATTTAAAGTTTCCAGCATGCTTCAGGGGAGAAAGGAGCTGCTTCATCCATTTCTTCCTCTCTTCTCCTGGTACCTTCCATTTCCCTTGAGGAAGAATCAGACTAAATAAAATTTGTTTCCATAGGCATGACCACTCCTTTAATGAGATGGTCATTAAAGATTCATGCTTAGGCATGAGGTTCCTGAAGATTCTCTGAGTGTATCCACTTTATTAACAATGTTGAGAATGAAGGATGGAGGTACACCCAAGAGTCCACTGGATGTTTCTCTGGCCATGTGTGAGGTTTCTGGGATGGTCTGTCATTAATCTCATTCCTCCTGGAATCATTCAGACTCCTTTTAGGAAAAGCAAATTTCTGTTGATCTGTTCCTCCAAAGAAATGCATTTCTGGAGCTCGTATGAATATAGCTTAATGCTGCAATGTTTCTCTAGCATTTTGTTTGAAAATTGTTTCTATATATGTATATAAACACAAATTTGAACATTGCATTATCAGTTTTAAAAGTACCCATTTCAAACTTGGTGAAACTCAGATATGACTGCAAAGTAATACTTTAATACTTTTTTTTCCCTAAAAAGGGGGCAAACCAGTAGTCGATACAGCTCTACCTGTATTCATCTACTGTATGCTTCAGTTTGAGCCAATTGTTCTCCATTTGTTTCAGAGTTCTTAGACTAAATCAGATTTCAAGACATCTGTTACTTGCTCTGCTACTAACATATTTTCTACCTCTGTTAGATGTTACATGGTGTAGAATGAGCTTTGTAAGATAAATAAGTAGATACCAACAACTGTAAAGACCTAAACTGAAGATGCTAGTTAGCTAGCAAAATAACAGCAGCAGCAGCAAGCACTTCTATAATCTGATCTTCCCTATGATGCAGAAATAAGTGTAATTTCTTAATGATATTCTACTCTTATTACTTAAAGCTTACTTACTAGATGCAATATAGACAGATACACTAAAATATTAACCAAATAAATAGAATAATTTTATCACTTTAAACCTTTTTAAATTAGAAATTCTATGAGAATACAAATTTGTATCTCTTAAGACATTTTTTTAAAGCTTCAGTATAATTTAATAGAAATGGATACATCATATTTTTTTATTTGAAAATGCATCTTTGTTGATAGACTCTCATAATCACACTAAGTCATTAATTATAAAGGAATATTGCCTTTTGCTGTCTTTTCAATATCCTATTTGAGATTAAACCAAAATATTTCAATTACTGTGTCCAAATCTCAGTGGACTGAACCTTCAAGACTTGGCCAACATGCTTGACAAGGAAGTGAATGGTCACAGAAACTTGCTAATGTTTTCATTAAATTAATACTGTTGTGTGAGTCAAAGTGAGTCAATTGAATCGTTGGCACAAATGCGAAGATGAAAGGTGGTTATTTAACCAGGTAATATGAACCAACTTTCAGTTCTTTCAGTTATATGCAACATAATTTCTGTTCATTTAAGTTTCTATTTAACAGGCCAGTTAATAATAGGATGTTTTTACAGGATCAACAAAAGACCAGGAGCAAATAAATTTCAGCATGTATATGAGAAGGAGAAGCAGCAGAATGGGTGGGTCAGAAGTTTACAACTTCAGCATGAAATATTGCAGTTGGAACTGCTGTTGGAGAGGTTTTGCAAATGCAATTTCAGTCTGTGTGGCATAAGCAGAGATCAGTCAAAATCTCAGAGTGTATGTTCAGAATTTATCAAACCATGTGAAACTTTAAGATGTGTCTTAGAATCTCATATACAAGCCTAATTCAGATTTAAACTGGATGGTTTGGGTGTTGATAGCTCTATAGCAATGATCTGTGTCTTTGAATATCTTAAAAACTAGTATTTTCATAAGAATATGTCATCCTCTGCCCTTGCTGGGCAGTGAACCACTGCACACTTAGTCTGTGGAGTGATATGTGTTGGCAAAATAAAGCTGGTTCCTGAATTCAGGTGCAGAAGTATTCATAAGGACAAAACACTTATTTTACATTTTTACTGTTTGTTTTAAATTTAAATTACTAATCTCTCCTAGGAACAGACTGGCAGCTCATTAGGTCTTGCTAATGGTTTCAGTCACAATTTTTTAGAATAAAGGTTCATACTGTAAAATATTTTTCATTTTCATCTAAAGGGTAAATAGCATTTTGTGTACTATACTAAATTCTTCACTCAGTTTACAAAAGAAAACTTATTTTAACTTTACATTTAGATTTGTATAGTATAACAATTATTCTTACATAAGTGGTGTTTAAAAAAGACTATGGTGAAACATAAACAGTAGTCAAAACACCCTAGGACAAAAATCTTTATTTTATTTTGTTTGTCTTTTTTGTTAGATGAATAATAATCATCTATAAAATGAGAGGAAAATTCAAGAAATAAAATGCCATTTTTCTTTACATAATATAGTTGCTTTGTCCTGAGTTATGCATGAGCTATTCTCTTTTGTCTGCTCCTAATATGAATATTTTACTCAAATATTTAACATATCATTTTATTCAAATTCAAAGAAATTAAAAATTCAGCATCTGTGTAGGTACATATATTTTAAATTTTTAAGTTCCTGTCATTTAAAACTATTAAATTAAGTCACTGAGAACTTGGCATTGTGCAAAGAACATGAAAGAGTCAGATATGCAAGTCAGTTTCAAACTACTGAAAAAAATAGGCCGTAACATACCAATTTTTGAGTATTTTAAAATATGAATAACTAGTATTTAAGCTTTCAATATTATTTAGTATAAGAATTCTCATGTAAATGGGAGACTAGGGGATTGCTTTTAAATATTGTCTAAAAATGCTACAAGATGCTTATTTAAACTGTCCACATATTATAGCAATTGCTAAGGGAAAGAAAAACATTTTGCTTTTTTTTTTTTTTTTTTTTTTTTAAGATTATCTCACAGATATCAGTCTTTTTGGAATGTATCTAACTTTTTAAAGTTAATTCTCTGTGTTTTGTGCCTTTTGCAGTGATTTACTGCAGTGTCCAATCAGTTAGGAATTCCGCCATCCTGATGGGTGGCATTTTACATCTGTTTTGTTCTTGCAGTGTGCAAGAAATGGAGTGCACCCATGGGTGCCACCTGGTATTTGAGCTATAATCCAGAACCCTGTGTTAAGCTCTTGGGCAGCCCAGAGTGAAACATGGAGATTGTCATGGTTTGGGACCAGTCAGCAACTGGTCAGCAACCAGTCAGCACATAGCTGCTTGCTCATTTCTCCTTCATCCCCAGTGGCATGGGAAGGAGAATCGTCAGGAGAAGGCAAAACCTTGTGGGCTAAGATACGAAGAGTTTATTAGAACAACACAAAAAGGAAGCAGCAACAGTAATAATAATATGAATGAAATAATATATAAAACGAGCGATATACAATGCAGTGCTCACCACACAAACTGGCTAGCCCTACAAACCTAGATACTTCATGCTGCCCCAACATCAGGCCTCCCTTTATATAGCAGGCATGTCATTATGGTATCAAATATCCCACTGGCAGGTTTGGTTGGCTATTCTGGCTGTGGCCCTTCCCAGCTTCTTGTGAGAATGAACTCTATCCTAGCCAAATCCAGGACAGGGATAAAGTTAAGACACCTCAAAATGTGATGTATGACAGCTGGAATGCCTATGCAGCAGTCTGTTTAGTCTCTATGCTGCCTTTGGAAGATGGGAGAGGGAAATTTCTTTTCTGGAGTGGTGGTTGCTATTACCTTTAACAGACATGGTTAGTATACAGGCCTAGAAAGCTATGGACACAGTTCAGTATCCTCTTTACCTGGAGAAGATGAAAAATTATATCTGTCTGTGTACGTGGCATCATAGAAGAAAAGGATTGACCTGTATGTCCCATAGAAGGTCATGCTGCAATGTAGAAAGGCTCAGACAGACAACAGACAAAAAAGCACTCCTAGGTTATACTATGTACTTGTTTTGTCATCCCTGCTTCCTCAGACTTCCCCTACTTTATACTAATTATTGATTATGCTGCAAAGATAGTCCCAGGTTATGATTGCATTTCTCTTAAAATTTGTTGCCAGCTCTCTAAGGAGTTTTGTGTTAAATCTTTTCAAAATAATTCCAACTTTTCCAAAATGTGCTACATTCCCCACAAAACATAACATAGTATGTGATATTGCTGCTATAATCTTTTTATCTTACAAATATTTATGATTAATTTCTGGGGGAAAAAAAAAAAAAAAAAGGCATTTCTGAGCCAGTGTTACATACTTACAACCAGCTTGTTGTTTTCTGTGGCCTTTTCTGTGCTTTTTATCCTAGGATTCCAGGTGGTTTCTGAAGCCCTTAATCATCATAACACCTTAGTAAAAACATTTTACCCATTTATTGCAGGCAGAGGTGCATGTGTTCTGGGTTGGTTTTGTTGTGGGGTTTTGTGTTGTTTTTTTGTCTTCCCTATATCTATGCTTAAGTATGTACTTTAAATGGGTGTCTAATTCCATTCAGCTCAGTTAAACTTATATTTACAGTTGAACATATACTTGTTTGTGTTTCCTGATTAGGCTACAAGGTAGTATTCAAAGTGTTAATATATAATGCTACTTCCAACTGTACAATCTCTCATTTAAATGCTGAAATACAGTGCAAGACCTGCAGAAGTGAATATGGGAGCATCACGAATAGCAAATGAATCTATTTTGATCTTTGATGGATGTTTCAATGAATAACAAATGAGTTCACAGTGATTGGACACAGAAAGTGTTAGAGATTTTTTGTTTTTTTCCTGGCATAATAAAGGAATCATCTTAAAGTGCTGGTATGTAGCAAGCTGTGTTTAGTTCATGGGGTATCACAGGGTGTCAGGGGTTGGAAGGAACCTTGGAGATCTTCGAGTCCAACCCCCCTGCCAGAGCAGGATCATATAATCTAGAACAGGTCACACAGGAATGCAGTCAGGCGGGTTTTGAAAATCTCCAGAGAAGGAGACTCCACAGCCTCTTTGGGGAGCCCGTTCCAGTGCTCTGTGACCCTTACAGTAAAGAAGTTCCTCCTCATGTTAAGATGGAACTTCTTGTGCTCCAGCTTACATCCATTCCCCCTTGTCCTATCACAGGGCACGAGTGAGAAGAGGCTGTCCCT